>JABSTR010003169.1:0-91119 GCA_013339765.2 Haemaphysalis longicornis | reverse complement strand
AAGGTGCGCGACCCTTGTGGCGACCAACTTCTCAAAATGCTTCCTTTCCCTCTTTTCTTGCGTGTAGTGTTCTGGGAACGAGCTTCAGGTTTTACCCCCCGCACTGCCCTCTCTCCCTCACCGAAAGTTAAGGAAAAAAATTTCGGTCGGTGTGACGCCTGCGCATGCCCCCCTTAAAATAAAAAATAAATAAAAATAAAATAAGCAGTCGTCTGTCGACTCTACAGAATGCTCCCTCGAATGGCGTTTGCTGGTTATAGTTACACGCGCCTAGCGTACGGAGAGCTCCCACGGGGCCCCGACCTTCTCCCTTTCCAGTGAAAGCAATTAATCGCCGGCGGCACGCGGCAGTCACCCTCCTCGTAGCAGGCGCGGCTGGCACCACACGTACTTCTCAAGAAAAGCGGCCGCCGGCCTGCCACGTTTGACCGGCAAACTTCACCTTCGCCTGCCAATAAGCCACAGACACAGCCTAACAAAAACACCTAACAGCCGTTCAGAGTTCGGACAGTTTTCATTCTGCTCGCGAGTGTGAATGAGTGAGTGTTCTGCTCGAGACCCGCGCAAATACGCATTGCTTTCACACCGTTCGGCCTCCCCAATGACGTTCCGGGCATGGCGCCGTCTTTCACGCACAACGCTCACCTCCAGTGGCGGAGAATCGCCCGTGCAGTGACGCGGGAAACACGCTGAGTTTATTTGACACTAGAAGGGGCACAAGTCTCCCAAAATGTTGGGTACAATAAAAAACGTGAAAATCTTACCTTCAACCACCTCGCAGAGGTACAACCGGCACAACCGCGTTGTTTTTAACGAGCCACTCTCAGCGATCACTGCATTTAGGCCTCGCGTCGGCTCGCTGGCGTATTCCGTCGGCTCGAAGGTCGGTGACACGGAGGCGACGTTGCAGTGTGTCGCACGTCAGTGTAGGCTGGTTCCACAATGTTCGCAACGAGCTTCGATTGTCGGGAAGCACTTCACATCCGTTCGTGCGGCCGCAAGTTCACATCGACAATAAGTTTTTGGGGACTCTGAAGCTCACACGACACACGACACCATCTGGCAGCCATTTGTAAGGAGGCGTAGAGGAGGAAGCGGGTGAAGGAGGCAGGAGAAGGAGATGGAGGAGGGTTGGAGTTTTTAATACTCCCATTAGGACAAACGTAGTATTCACAGCTAGATACTGCGTTTTGTGAAGAGGTACAATCGTAGTAAATGCGCCTATTTACGACGGCTTGCGGCCCCCGGTGTAAACTGGCAGTTTTTGCACCATCATACTACCACACGTGGGAGCAGGCCGCCTGCCGTGAAGAGTTTAAAAGACGTATTCCAGCCAAAGAACTCCCATTCAGGCTAACTTGTGTTTTGTGTGATGGTCAGAGATAATTTGTTCCTTCCTTGGAATGTGGTGCATTGGACTTGTCCACACGTCGGTTGAGTGCGCATTTACCGTATTATATTTGCTACTGCAGGACCAATGGTGGCTGGGTTCCCTGGGTATTTCTTTTAAAAGTAGTGGAGACATTCTTTTTTGAACGTACGTTTATCACTGGAATACTTGTTTGACCAATTCAGGAAGCAGGTAACCAGTGTATAAACTGAAAAAACGTGTTCCCTGTGCCAATAATTTGTCAGCCATACTTGAACGCTGGACATGTTACTTTTATCCCGTGTGTTATACGCATGCGCATGCAGCCGGCTGCGAAAACATTCTTTTTTTTTAATTGCGTACGTCCACCTTTCCTGTCTAAAAGTGGCTACATTATGAGGGATTTTTAGTTTTACGGTCTGTGAGCAGTCGGTTGTGCAACCAACCTCAAACTGTGGACCAATATTTTTTCATGTGTAGAGATTCAGTGTTCTTTTGGGACGTTCTACAACGGACGCTGAAAAAGGTATAGACACACCCCTTATGTTATCCGATTTCTGCCGGTGGACCAAGACAGTGTAGCACTGCATGATCGATCGTCATGCGGAACCTCTCCGTCCAACTAAATCGCTCATTCGGGAGCAATGTGCGTGGGCACGAAGCGTCTATGCTGCCCAAATTGAGCCCCACAATAGATCTACCTTCTTGATGTGTGTGTGTGCTTTTCATGCTTCTAAATATAGATGCGCCTTTTATGCGGATGAAATTCGTATCATCGTACGCAATCAATAAAATGAAACTAGATAATTTGTTGAGCACTGGGCTGCTACGCTGCAGATCCGTATTGTTTAGACCGGAGGTCATTTTCTTCCCAGACTATTCCGACGACGACAACGATTTTTCGGAGAATGGGGCGCTTAAGGCTTTTTTGCCTTAAAGCAAAGATACCACTAAACACTATAATGAGCGCTTGTTAGCTACGGAGCGGTATCGCCATGCACGTCACGGAGAAAAATGTGCCAATGCGCTTCACAGTAGCCTCGAAGCTCAGGGCTTACGGGGCAAAAAGTGCTCTCCAACCTCCCCACTCACCATATCTACAGACGTTCTCTGAAGCGCAATGCGATACTACTTTTTATTAACGTATGGTATTTAAAATACCTTTGCGGAGAGAAACATTGGTGCGCATATTTTGTATACGGGTAGAAACAATATATTCGCAAGTGGAGGATGAACTTTTATGAGATGTGCATCGGCAGAAAACTTCACAGTATAGCTGAACCATGGAATTCGCTGTCGCTATGAAGCCCAATATTAGATAGTGGAGATAGAAGGCAATGCTTTTGAACTCTGTGGAATTATGTCCTGAATTGAGCATGCGTTCAGTATGCCCAAGATGAGAGCAACAAATATAAGCTGTTAACTTTTAAATAGCGAAAATGTGGTAGTGTTTTTTCTCTCCAGTGAAATGAGATTGGAGAAAATAACCTATAAAAAACTTACAAAAAGCTGGAATTTCTTATTTTTGTAGAATCCTAATTTTTCACCATTTTTGTCCTTACAGGTCAGTATGGTTCGCGTGGTCTTCGCTTTCTGTATGATTTGTGCTGTTTTAGTAAGCCACAGTGCAGCACGGCAGCAATGGTGAAGCCGTCAATCGAAAGGCAGAGGAACACGTACTGGAGCTGGCTCAACATCCTTGACGACATTAAAAGCAAGTATCCTATGTCTATATAATTTCCGACAAATTTATTCACTCATTGCGGTCTTCCAGAGGTATTACGTAATTTGTAATAAGTGTTTTATTGTTCAGGGTAAAAACGTGGTGACATGACTATGTGTATTTGCCACATCTTGCACAGTGGCTACAGAAACTTGCGTATATTTATTACACCGCTTAATGCCCCGGAAGTAGTAGATGCGTACCCACAGACACACCCGCACAGCAAAGGTGCCACTGGTATAGCTGGAATTAGCATCGGTTGGAATGGAAACAAAAATCGTTTTTATATAAATTACCTCTATCAGCGAGTTGCATATTTTTTTTTCTTAAGAAATCACTTTGCTAACCAGTTCATACAGTTGATCTGAAATACTCGAGTCGGCAAAGAAAGCATGCACGGAAATACGTTTGTGAAGCAAAGCGGTCAGCTCCTTGCATCGCCCTCGTCGACATTTTGCAATATATATCAGTTCTATTATAACGGGAATTGAAAGGTTCGAAGCGTTGCGTGTGGGTGGTTGGTAATTTAAGGACGTATGCATTGTAGATAAGAAATAAGATTTGGTAAGAAGGGGTTTGTTAAGTGAACACCGAAAGGAAACTGAACACTAAGGATTCCGGAGAATTCATGTGGGAAGCGGTGAACGTTTTTTTTGTATTGGTTGAAAGGGACCTATCTTTAATTCTTGAAAGAATACGGGAAAACAACAGTTCTAAGGTGGGGTCCGACCTAATAATTTCTGAATGCGTTTACGTACCATACCAGCTACACTACCGAACAGGTTGTGTTCCACTGCAATTTATTCGGTTTTAAGACAATGTCACTACATCCTACACTTGAGGGTAAAAACCAGCGCCCGTTTAAAAAGCTGGGATCAAGAGCAGTAGACCTCGTTGTGACTACTTAGGATTCCAAGCGGTGACCAAAGCGTCTATACATGTCAAGAGCAATCAAGCTTCAGTATATACTTAGGATTCCAAGACTGCCCTATGTTATGAACTGATGATATATATAACTTTTTATGTGATATGATATATATATATATATATACAGATATATATATATATATATATATATTATATATATATATATATATACAAAAAGGAACGCCATGATCTACAACTCTAGGGAGGCATAGAGGAAAAGTCAGGCTTTTTTAATACGATTAGTGAAGTGAACATTTCAAACTTACGTCGCAGGAAAACTGAAGGCTTGCGTTCGGTTCCCACTCTGGACACGCCTTTTTCCTCACTGTCTGTTTTACGTGAGTTTAAAATGTGAACTAAATGTATTCTATCGCAATGTACTCAACCCCTATCCCAATTTTCGCAGACGCAGTTCAACCAAAGCACTGCAACGACATATTGAACGGGGGACAGAGGACGAGCGGAATCTACACAATATTCCACAAGGCGGCAGGTCCTTCGGGACAGACCGTGTACTGTGACATGGACGTGGACGGCGGAGGTTGGACGGTGAGGCGTTTCGCTGCTTGAGAGAACGCCTATTGTATTAGTATAGCCAAAAGCATTATAGGTAATTGCAACGTTCAATGGGTACTGGATGGGGATCTCAAGACAATGACAACTTGTCTAGGCGGTTGTTCAGTCATGAAAAGCAGCTGCCAAAAAGGGAGCGCTACAAAATAAATGACTGATTTTAACTTTGTTTCTGAGAGGAGATACCCAAGAGCCAGCATGTTTATTTATTAATTGAATGATACCTATGCCCGCTCGGAGCATAAAAAATTCCCCGCATTTCCCCGAGGGGAAGAATGTGAAAGTGCGAATGCACGAGTTGAATTTGCGCGGTTCGGTAATGTTCGCGAAAGAGAGATCACACACACACACACAACTACAAAAGAAAGAAAGAAAGATGCATTTAAGCGGGTGCATTAGCCTTCTCACGCCCGATTCCTGGCCAATCCCCCACGTGGGTATGTGCCATGCAGCGGCCAGGCAGCGCGCGCCAGCTCCCCCCGTTGCCAAGGAAGACGAGGAGATTCCTGGCCAATCCCCACGTGGGTATGTGATGCGGACATCGCCGGTGGACGCAGGTTCAGGGTCGCTTAAGAAGTGCATTGCACTTAAAATTTCCACGTACTTCCGTTCGTGCACACGTAGGGGTATTGAATTGTCATACTTCCGAAAAGAAAACAGATCCAAGTCATGTTGTCTGCTGGGCTTGGTACGGCTAAAATTTACGGTGGATGCTAGGACTTTCCGTAAACGTGAGCGTCTAAGCCTAGCTGGACGTTTTGTTGATCTGCTCTTGAACTCTTAGTTGAACGTTGCGGCCGCGCACGTTCCAACTTCACCTGACCGGTGGGCACAACCATCTGAAGCTAGTTCCGCGCACTCGACGTCAGCGGGAGAATCCTGTTCACCCCGTTGTACTTTCACCTCTCAATGCGGCTGGTATTGCACTTGTGGCAGCGGCCTACCCTCTTCTGTCGAGGCTACCCGTGTTCGTTTTTCAAAACCATCTCCGAACCTCCGCCGGCACTTCCGTTACCCTTTCCCTGCACGCTCTGCAGGGCCGGCACTCTAATTTAATGTATGCCACAATTTTTCCCTTTACAACGCAGGTGCTTCAACGACATACGTCCAAATCATTCGCCTTCAAAACATACGCTGCAGAACAAACAGTGCAGGAATAATTTACGAAAATACGTGCCGCTGTAAAATATCAACGTCAATTACTCAATAGTGGAAAGCTGCTCATGAGCGAACGGCACAAAGAATGCCAAACTAATAGCGGTACTTCCTCGTAGACGAGTCATCTATTATTTATTTTTATGAACAAGTGGTACATATTTTCTGCATTTTTTAAAATTTCAATGTAAAACAACGTCTATCGGGAACAGTTCCTGCAATCGACTTCTTTAACTCAAATGCTCACAATATTGTTAATCTTAGTAGGGATAAAAAGGAGTGCAGGGCTATTACGTATACTCCTTTTCCCGCAAAAGAGGGCAATGGACAAGATGTATTAGCGTCAACAGCATGGACTTTCGCGAGGAGTAGTTTCTCACGGTTTAATTTTTTGCAGGTTATTCAACAACGAGGGCAGTTTGGTAACAACGTTTATTACTTTTATCGAAACTGGACGGAGTACGCCGAAGGTTTCGGTGTACCGGCTAAGGAATTTTGGATCGGTAAGAGAGTAGAGTTTGCCTATACCAACATCAATCTAAAAAAGTAATAAAAAGTGCCAAATGTTGTTAACCTTATGCGTAAAGCTCTTTCCACATGTTGTGTTATCGTATGCTTAAAAATCCGCAAAACCTTTCTCGTATACAAAAATACTACGAAAACCAACTGCGTGTTTGTATCCTATTTCAAGTTACAGTGACATTCGCTTCGAAGGAATTGCCTGCTAAAACTATTCTATAATGGCCTGTCACATTAGTAAGAAGGCCCAAACCCCGCACATACCTAAAATCTTTATGGTCCTTGAAAATGACGATTGAGACGTAGGATAGTTGCAAATAGTTTATAAAACAAAGAGTCTCAGACATTGTGGTTGTTACTTGCAATCGTTTGTAACGGAACTTTTGAAATTACCCTATAATGTCATAAACCAAGCCACCAGCCTGCTAAATTCTGGAAGCCTTGCTCGTTTTTCATTCACTAAAGCTTCTTGGTAACTTACGTCTAATTCTTTTGTATGGTCCTCCGTTATAGCAAGCAAACCACGATTGTTCGTATTTCCGAATGGACCATATTCAGTACATTTGGTTTCCTACGTTATCAGCTTCTTCATATTTTGACCTCTTCTTGTCAGGAAACCGGCTCTCCACTCTTTGACATCTGAACCAAGACGACATGATGCTTCGTGTAGTGCTCACCAAACACCACGGAAAGATCAGAAATTTGTCGACTACGACAGTGTGAAGGTCGCCAACGAGACAACTTTTTCCAGCTGCAACTGGGAAAGTTCGTGGGCCCATCAGGTGCGACTCCTACTAAATTCTTGTAACATGGAAAAGAATCCTGCAGGCCTTCATCTACGCTGCACCTACTGTTTAGCAACCAGCCATAGTTTAATTGCTGTCGGTGCAGATACCGTCGCCGGAACGGGGGAAACGTAATCAGTCATTGAATCTTTCGTATTTAACCTCTACAACATCAGCGCCACCGGACAGTTTAGGTAATGGTGAATTTACACATGTAATTCACTTGCATTAGACATGCAGAACAGATTCGCTTACAGAGATTGGTTCCGCCGTCATTGAGGTTTTACAACTCTGGATTGGAACATCTGTAATTTTTCAGTTATGCCAAAGAAAAAAAGGCGGTTGCTATATTAAACCGAGAACCGTCGCTACACCTCTAAATACATTTCGTCTGATGTGTATTAGCCGCGTAACTTTCCCGCTCGCTTCGTTCGAAAGATATAGCTTCTGCCATCCACGCCACCTAACTACAGCTCCTGCCTCCTCTTCTCACCACTTCGTTTTTCTCTTCATTTATTTCCGAAGTTATCACGATTGGATGCGATGGAGCTTTTGTTTAGTTTAATACAATTTTCCCGCGCTCGCACTCACCGAGCGCAATGTGTTGGCACAGGGAGCGAAGTTTTACGGCGCTTCATAAGCGTCGTCTTTTTTATTTGCTGTCAGCAAAAACATATCCACCGTACTTTTTTAACCGACCTGAATTCTGGTACTCTCTCGCAATTATGTAAGCCAACCAACACTATCGGCTATAAAAAATTCGTTAAGATACGGCGTCAACACGCAAGCCGATGAGTGCACAACAGAAAACACTATTGGACCGCAGTGCAGCCTAACAACACCGGAGGTTGTTTCAATTTTAATTTAATGTTCTGTTGGGACAGGAGTGCGGCGTTTTCTGCACCATAAGGTAGTTATTTGTAATAAAACTGTGTCTATAGAAAATCAGTACTAAGATATCCCTTCTCATAGGTATTTATTTGTTTGAGAACACGAACACAGGTCAATTTCTTTCGGAATATTACCAATTAGAACAGGAGCTCCTACCGCTTTTATTAGATATAGGCCTCCGGTGAAGGCGCATGGGTTCACAACAACTAGGAATTGGAAATATGGTTCCACTTTATGGTGAACGAAGTAATAATTTTAAGTAACCATTGTCCCAATATCTGCTATACCGATTGCAATATTTGCCCCACCCGGGGGATTGCGCCATACTATCGCTAGTACGTATATTACATACTCAAAGGAAAAGTAGAGTTGAGTTATATTTGAGGAGGTGTGCTTACCAAAATTCTACGCAGAATATTAATGAAGAAACCACATCTTCGATAAATTTACTAGTAGTTTGTGCTCACGCTTAACCAAGAATAAATATCTACCGTTAATCTCCTAGCTTCTCTCGAAATATCGCTCCTACGTTTACGTAGCCAACTATGTCCACATCGTAACATTTATAACCACGACAGCAGTAAAATATAAACAAGATTGGTGAAAGAAGCATATTAGGCACCCCTACTTTGTAAAGTCTTTCATTGGGTCATGAAGACAATTTTTCTGTGAACTCTGAAGTACATACATAGCTCAGCACTTAAGACTTGTATGCTACGCAGAACTTTCTGAGCAGCGGTACGCACTTTCGCTTTCTGCCTGTCACATGATGTAAAGTTCTACAAAAAAATCACGCCATATCCGCGGGAATGAATGATGATAAGTGGGGCGAAGCTCGAGAGGGGAGAGATCATAGGTAACCGTAACTCTCCGTGAAAGTTCGCCCATTACATCATTAAGAAAGACGTAAGACTGTGTGCGTACATTGTACAAATCAACTTTATTTTCGGAGTCAATGCTCCCAGGGCCCAGACCTGGTGAAAGACCCCCGCGCTCGAGGACTACCCGCACCTCTACCACAATTTGTCACGTAGGATGGGACACAACGGTAAAGAAAGAACTTTTATTTAGGGCGAACTTGTGCCCCGAACAAGACGAGAGGAAACGAGGCAAAGGTCCTTGCGTCTCGTTCGGTCCTCCGAGAACGACCTGCCTGCGTTCGTGGCCTGATCTCTTGCGTGATCTCCCCCTCGCAGTGCACGTGCGCTCGCGCCTCGTTGGCGAACACAGACAAGCTCGCGCTCCCGGTGCCGAGTTTGCGCTGCCGGTTGCAGCCGGTTCTTGCGCGTGCAACGCGGCCCACTTTGCGACATCTCCGAAAGCATGCGGCGGTCACGTACCACGAGACACAAGGGATGGACGACCCATGGCTTTAGGAGCTTCGCCCCTAAAAAGGAGGCACGTTTCCTTGGAGACAGTTTAGCAACATGAACGCCTTTCTTTCTAGCCTTCCACACATGGTACCCGAGCTTCTTTCACTCCAGTTTAAAATATCTACAGGCGAACATAACGCCGAAGGGCGTTCAAAGCGTCCCTTACAGGCAGAGAAAGGAGTAGCCGGTCTCGGCCGAGTAACATGAAACAGAGGCTGCTGCTGCCCCCGTAATTTCTAGCCAAAAATACAATTGGCCAAATAGCACCTTGTGTTTTGCTTGAATTCACCGTTTCTGGATACAGCGGTATTGAACGCTAGGAAATGGAGGATATTCTAATCTTTAATGAGTGTTCATGACTGCATGGATGCACTTTGTTACACGACATCTTTGTTTGTTCTTTGGTGCAGGTTGGGACGCTCTAAGCAACGCCAACGGCCAGAATTCTCACCGTTTGACAGCGACAACGACGCGCATCGGAAGAAAACTGCGCCCTCCATTACCGCGGGGGCATGGTGGTACAACCGCTGTCACCTGGCAAACCTCAATGGCCTTAATTTAAACGGCGAACATGAAGCTTCGCTGACGGAATTGAATGGAGCGTCCGTGGACACCCGAGCCGGTTTTATCGCTACTCTTACCCGAGAGTTCGTATGATGATCCGCCCGGTGGAGACCCCATTGGAACTGCGTAAAGCCTTGCGGTAGCTCCGCCTGCGTCCCCGTGATTTACCTCTATAGCACCACCAGAAGATACGCATTGAGATTGGACGGCACGAGCACGCTACTGAGAGAAAGGAGGCTGGAGTGGCCTGTTTTCACCCTTCCTACGGACTCTAATACTGGACCCTGTGTTCTGCACGCGCTGTGCGTGTTTGGTAAGAAGTGAAGTGTTCGTTGCTTGATGATATGTACTGCGAACAACAAATGGTGATGTGATGCCACCGTTCATTTTGTCCTTCACCGCCAATAAACTTTTGGGGGCGTTACACCCCTCCTGTTTCTGCACTGATCATTATTTTATTCGAAGTCCGAAGTTGTCTTCTCAAGCGATTTCACCCCTAAATCATTAGAGCGACGTTTCGTCAGAATATACACAAAAAATAGACTCGGCCGCGTGACCTGACCCGTTCTAGCAGGTGACTCAGCCCGTACAATGCATTCGTATAATGCGTGTCACTGAAAATACCACAATGAGCATCTCTTACAAATCTTTCAAGCGCTCTTAAACAATAAGTAAAGGCTCGCTCAAACTGCAGTGCGCCTGCGAAAGCTGTGCATGAGTTTCAATACATTGATCCCTATGGCACAAAGTTCCTTGTGCTGGGGTAAATGTTTTCTAGTGCAGCGTTTAGAAGCAGACAGAAGCGGCTTACTTTTCTGCTAATATAGCGTACTCTGGATATTTAGAAGTCGCCTTTTTGGGATACTATTGTTTATTTGGAAGTGATGTGCTGGTTCCGGCTGTCTTACATGCAATCCAATGGAAAGCAATTATTTGTCAATTCAAGCTAAACCATTTAGAATAAGTTATTGGAAATTATTTCAAAGAAAAATCATCAAGGTGACCTCATTTCACGATAAAAACTCAAAATTTGCAGACGTACGAACTGCCGTGTTTTTTTACTAATGTCGGCGCCGTCGCAACTGAGGCAGCGTACAGTTGATTAAGCGGTGGGAAAACAAGGCCCGTACAGTCCTACGCATCTCTATTTTTCTCTCTTTCGAGGTTCTCAACCGCCCTTGTTGTGCCATGTGAGCACTGTGTGTGGTGTACTCTTCACGCTCCGATTTTAGCAATAACACTCATATATCATAGCAACAGGGTCCTACACTTAAATTGGCTATACGAAAGTCAAGGTTCCTAAACAGGATCAAGCTAGAATAGGCGTTACGAACTAAATAAAAAGGTTTCTATGCTTTATTTGTTTTTTTTTATTGGAATTTTGGTTGATTTGCATTGTCACCTTGGACTTTGTATTAACGGGAGTCGACCGTAATGTGATTAGCCTTCTTGGTGTACTCTACTCTTTTCGCAGCATGTGTGTAGCCGCTTCACCAAGCCATTGATGACAGAAGCCATGGCGAAAAGAAACTCACCGGCAGTGTTGCCTGAAACTACAAACAGGGAAGAGTCGAGGGGTGTTCGGAAGGAGTTGGAAATGGTTGGGCAAGGCCATAGCGGGGATAAGTATCGATGAAGAAGTGAGGGTAGTCAGAGGGGAGACTGAAACGGCAGGTGAAAGGAGTTCATTCAACAGTCTTCGCACGCATCGAATCTGCCTCCTGATAGAACAGGTGCCACCCACGCCAATCAGACCGTTCCAGGGTCACAGTGCTTCGAGATGCCGCCACGTGCGGCGTCCGCACATGCACCACATTGTTATTCTTGTATCTGTTCACTAATTCATAGTCTCCGCACGACCACCGAGCTCGTGTTCAAAAAATATTTTTCCTTCCTTTCATCACACTCCCACTTCCTACACATTCATTTTCGCCCCATTTTTTTTACTACCCTTCTTTATGTGATCTCTTGTGGGCCGTAGATTCCTCACTCTACCCAGTGAATTCCCGAGAAGGCCCAGCGCTCTGCCTGCGCAGTTGTTAAAAATAAATAAATAAAAGGATAAATAAATAAATAAATAAATAAATAAATAAATAAATAAATAAATAAATAATAAATAAAAATATAAATAAATAATGAATTAAAATATGTGTCGTAGCTATTCGTCACCTTTACTTGACCACTCGTTCCGTATTGCTGCTACATCCAATGGTAAAACATGATTAACGTAACTGAATGAATAGCAACCGCCGCCAATTCCAACGGTAATCGTGTTTAGGTACATATTTCTGCACCAAAGAATATCTTTTTGCATCAGCCCCTAAACATGGATGTTTGCAAACAATGAAGATTACCGGCGGCGACGTTAGCAACCATACCGCGGGCGAGTGTAACCTTGTCCAATGATGAAAAATAAATTTTAGCCCTGCAAGGTTGTATGCTGTTGGTAGTGAAAAGAGAGCATGAAGGGAGGGAATAGAGTATGTGGAAAGAGAGGAGATCTCACGCCATTCTTCCGCTTACTACACTGGCGAGTCGATTATGTCGATTCCCCAATGCCTCAATAAGGGGCAAATGCCACAACGAGTTAGGTGAGCAAAAAAGTTGACAGTCGATCACTCGAAGATGATACGCTACAAAGAAAACACCACAAACGTCTGGTTCGCTCAATCAAAGGGAAGTTGATTATTCAATGCGATATACCAAATCAGCTAACTTCACTCTTTGTTGACAAGGCGAATTTTATAAAGTATGCATGAAAATTTCGATGTGAAATTGCGGTTGAATCATGATCGCCATATCGATTTTAACGTCGTGAATTGTAATAAATAGCGCATAAATCGTTTTGCTACTTCTTGTATAGCACAAATGCTTACTTATTGTCAGTGTGAATAATTTCTTTAAATATCAGTCATATAAATATGACGTCTTAAAAAAACACGAACCACGAAGGTTCGGTAGAGTCATAATGCTTTCATGTTTTAAAAACAATTTCCTTCCTAGCCAAACTTTTGGAATAGTCTTCACCTGTATAAAGTTTACTCCTCCTACTCCTTCAACACGAACGATCATAAAACTTTTGAGCACTATATTGTGCCGCTTACATTCCACAGGAAGCTGACACCATTTTGGGGTGCCTGCACTGGACACGATGCACTGTTTACATAGTTCGGCTACTCCACCGCCAACCTATCCCAAGTTGGCCAGTTTTCTTTTCAGAAATTAACCCTATAAGCTAGACTACCTGCACGCACGCACACACTCACTGTATGAAGTACACGCTGCTGCCACCTAGGGCTACTTTTCAAAGTGTTCAAACAAGGTATATTGCAGCGAGCCATTTTTGTGTTTTTTTTTACTTGTGTGTTTCGTGGCCACCACTTGGCCGTGCCTGACTGTCGCATCTATATTGGAAGCGAACCGCCTGTTTCCTTCTCTTTCTTTTGTATGCCGCAGAAGCTATCCTATTTGATAGAGAGAGTGTTGCTCCCTGTCGTCACTTGTCTGGAATGGCCTCCTTTGTTCTCGTGTAATTCTACTATTCCTAAATTAGAGAGCACAGAGATAAATTCTCGAAGTGAACAAGACGCGGGCATTCGATTTGCCGACCTCACCTGCGAACCTCACTTCGTTTGCGGCTCCTTCTCCGCTTGCCTTTCTTTTAGTTCTTGGCGGAGCACAAGTTCACTCCAAGAAACGTCGTTGCTTGAAGAACCTTGTCGTCGTCTTTGGCTACGTGACATATGTTAAACGTACATCAGCGACAGGACAAAGCCCTTTATTTTTGCAGCGGAGTTCGCCGAACTCCGTGCTAGCCGCTGCGAAACGCCAACGCCGAGCCGAAGACCCCGACGTCGACACTCGCATTTCACGATTCCCTTATTTTTTTTTTTTTTCGCGCACAGATAGGTAAACGCCGCTTGGTACCAGCCTCCTAACTTGCGCACATCTGCCCTCGACCACCTGTTTTCTCGTCTTTGTTGGAGTACGCGATGCCCCTGAGCGTGTCAGTTTACCGTGATGACATGCATGGTCTAGAGAAGTCATTGCACTTGGGTTCCGCCCGAGCTAAGGGCAAGGCACGTGTTGTGTGCCGCGAGAAAGAACAGCGTGCCTTCGAAGAGCGCCGGCGTAAGCAAAAGTGACGACTGGCACAATCGGACGGAGAACAGCGACGACGATCTGGCCGCGTATCGCGAATATTGCGAGGCGGAAAATGCAAGACGTCAAACGAGGCTACAAACCCCCGGAACGCCTTCCCGGTGCCAAGTCGTAGTTGGAGCCGGTGTATGTGGCCAACCAATGCAGCGCCGCTTCTGAGGTGTGTGGTCGCCTGTAGTTCACCGGAGACGTCAGTTCCCTTACCACAGTAAACCGCAAACAGCTCCGTTATTCGTCCACATTTTCAGAGTGAAATGGCGCTGAATTTCAACAGCACAGCTGTTTAAGCTTTTAGTTTCACCGGGGAGCATTACCAGAAAACTGAGCGCAGCCTAGCGGATGTGAGCGTCCGCCTCGTGACGAGTACGCAAAGTCGACTAGGCTCGTACTTGCGCCAGAAAAAAATACCTAGCGCATGCGAGCGTGTGCCTCGTAGGAGCGTTCGGCATCGGCCAGATCGACCTTCGAGAAAACTCTGGCCAGTATTCGTGGCGTGATCCCTCGCGTGCTGGTCTCCTCCCCAGTTCACGTGCATTCGCGCCTGAAGTGGGTTACTCAGACACAGAGTTCGTGCTACAGACGCTGAGATTGCGAAGCCGGTAGCCGCGGGTTCCATCTCGTGCTAACGCGGTCAATGTTGGGGACAGATGTGAAAGCCCGCTGAACACGATTGATGCGGGCCTTCCAGTGTTGAATAATTTCATCTGAAAATTATCACATCCATGTGAGGTGCAACCGCCGCGTCTCCGACGAAAGAGGAGGGGTGGCCAGCTCTGACGGTTTCTCCATCCTTGCACCATTAGTGCAAGCTGCGCCAAATTTTGAGAGATAAACAACTAAGCCCGTAATTCTATCAGGTGCTTCAGCAGACTGAGCAGCTTCGCAAAAGTGTTCTGACGTACTTAGCTTTTAACCTATACTACAGGAGCGTTTGAAAGGACGCTTGCATCGAGTAAACTTCAAAATTTCAAATGCTATTCGAACTGGAAGGAGGTCCGCCCGGCATACACCACAATTCTCAACGGTGGCTTAAAGATTCCGCATTCAACTGCCATTGGGTTGGTGTCGCCACTTATGCCTAGTTTCTGTCGCGTAACTTGACAAAAACGTCATCTTAGAGTAAAACTTGACCAAAATACACACTTTTTAGTGATAAAATTGATAACAGCCTACAATTTCGCACAGAGCAGGCGGTTTCTTTTGTCACCACCGGTCTTGAGAGTACTAAGTTTCCTTGTAATAGTAGAACGAGTGAAACCGCGCCATCTCCACTAACATGAAACCTGTGGAGAAGTGGAGGATGCACTCTATAATCGTATTAAAACATTGTAATCCTGCCTCTTGCCACACGGCCCGCGCTGAAATACGCAAAATCCCCATTAAAAAGCCGCAGGAGAAGTGGAATTTGAAGCGTAGAAGTGTATATTTTAAAGTTAGAGCGAGTATGGAGCGAATATATAAGCAAGCAAGCAAGCGCGAACGACAAACGAGTGCCCCGGTGTGTTCTTTTAGTACGCGTATTTGCCCATAGAGATGAAACATTCCAGCGCCAGGCGTTGGAAAACGAGTGTTCCAGTGTTATACTACCCTGATCATATGACGAATACGACGACGAATGACGACGACGACTTGAGGCGCCTACAGCCCGACCACCTGAGGCGCTTCGCGCCTAATAGAAAACAGACACACTTGAGAAATTATGATGATCGTGCCCTTAAACCAAGATACACTGGTAAATATTTCTTTTTGTAATTAGCGCATGCGATACTGCACTCGAAAACGAGACCGTTCGCGTTTCAAAAAACTTTGCCAACGTCAAAGGCCGTTGATTGTTTTTCATTGATTCAAAGGGCATTTCAACCAAATGCATTGGAAAATGGTCGCGTAGCCGCTCAAAGGTGGCATTTGAGTCAAATGACATATGGTTCAAAGGCATTCGAAACGCCCATGTAGCAGTAATATATGTGAGTATCTCACGGGATGGTTGTCCCAACCTTCCCGCTGCAGAATTTTTGTCCTTACGATAGTTCTGTACTTATTTCCTGCACCGGCGAGGAATCTTGGTCCCCAAAGCTCTGGCCACCACTGTTTTTTTTATTTTTGCCTTCGACTAACACGTCTGCTAGACGGGCGTTTCGAAGAACTTTAAATGGAATGTCATTTGACTCAAATACCATTTTGGAGCTGCTACGCGGCAGTTTTCATAAGAATTTGGTTAAATTTCATTTGAGTCAAAGGGGCACAACCAACAAAATTTGGATTCTCAAAGGCAGTCAAAGGCTCAAACGTGGTCGCTGGTGCTCTCGAACGCAGTTTCTGCATGCCATATTTACAAAAATAATTATTTACGAGGAAAACTCGGTTTTGAAGAGGAGGCATTTAATATTTTTTCATTTGTTCTTGTTTCATTTGACCTGCAAGCAAGCACCATGGTTCACCACTGAAGACGTGTGCCCTTGACGATTGAGTTAAAACACGCCCGGTAACATTCCTCCTGGCATTAAAAAGGAGTCTTGTTCGATTACGATATAGACCTTGAGCAAAGGATTCTGCTGGAAGTCAGATGTGTATCGAATGCCCGTGCTACACGACGGTTTCAAGGGGCATTTCAATCGAATCAGCTTAAAATTTTGAAATTCTATTGAACTGGAAGAAGTTCCCGCGCCGATCCACACGACATTCTCAAAGCAGTTGAAAAGTTTTCCGCAGTCCACCACCGCCTTGTTATGGTGTCGCCACTATTGCTGGTCTTTGGTCCTCAGAACGTGGCAAAAATTTATTATTAGTTATTTATTTATTTATGGGTACTACTGCAATCCCCTGGAGGGATTTTCGCAGGTGGGTACAAAAGACGGAATATTAGCATATAACACCAGGCAGACAAATGGAACAGTCACTCACATTTCACATAGTAGGCAGGCCATATAACACAAGTCAAAAAAAGAAAACGGTCACTGCGTTTGACAAACGTATCAAACGTAACAAAAATAGTACAGATAAAACATCAGTCTCATTTTATGAAAAGAAAACCAAGCTAGCCACAGAAGTAAATTATTTTCTCTGCTTTTCTAGAGGCCAGCAGCAAAGGATGCTAAAGATTGTTTGGTAACTTGATGGTGTATTTAAACTATTCCAATCCTGCACAGTTCTAGGGGAAAAAAGAATATTTGAAGCAATTATTGGCGGATACGGAACGGAGTTATTGTACGAACATGGCGTTGTCTGGTGGCGTAACCTGAAGAAAATGTAATAATTTTTGTAATAAGAACTGTAATAAGAATAAAAATGTAATAAGAAAATAAATAAATTTCAGGCCAAAAACAATTTTGGGGGTGTTAAATTTACATACCCTGCATACACGCACAGATAAACAACTTATAATGGACACATGGAATCAAGAGTGGACAAAGTCGAGACACGCCAATAATCAGACATGCGGATACAAAGCCTGGCTAATAAATGTTTACTACACCGTTACTGCGTGCACCTTATGCATTTCTGCGCTTGCGAGAGTGTTTTCGGACTGCACGAGCTAATATTACCTGTGAAGAGCCCTTACCGGGACGGCCTTTACGGTGCCGCAGTGCTGCCTGCACTGACGAAGTGCTCTCGACGAGGGTAGTGTTCCTTCTTTCGAGTGCCGGTTGTAGCAGTTAAGGAGGGAATCCAAGCGCTCGTCGTTCAAGATTCGAAGCAGCTTGTATGTAAATTAGTCGTGCCCCGGCGCGTGTTAAGCGCTGGACACATGTACGACTGGTGCACGCGATTCGCATGCGACTGACCGTTACGATTGATCGTTAGGACCTGTTTTGGCCTCGTTCGCTGGTCGGAGGAGGCTCACGACGTGCGACTGGCAAGCCAGATGCAGTCGTGCCATCGTCGCCGTCGTCGTGAGGCCACAGCCAATGAGAGCCCGCTGAGCCCGCAACAGGCTTGCGTTGCTCTGGTCGGCTCGGGTGTTGAGAACTTTAGGCTTAGCGTCCTGGCGAATATTTGATCGCCGCAGCCTGCGCAACTGCGAATGACAATCCGTAACACAACTTTGCACCACACTATCGTCCCCTTTCTCGCATGTGAAACTTTATTTGAGCTACAACTGCTGTTTGAGCGATCGGTGACCGAGACATCTGCGTAGCCTGTTTCGATGCTTCCGCGCAGGTATCGCCATCTCTCAGCCGCTCGGCGCACCGCGTGCCGCGGCATCCACGGGCGGTCAGCATAGGCTTGCATCGCGGCAGATATCTGATCGCGGCTTTTAAAATAAGCCCTGAGAACAATCCCTAGCACAATTTTTCACCACACTAACACCTACTTTCTCGCATGTGTAACTTCGTTTTAGCGATCAGATTGATTCGGAAGAGCAGCGACAAGCGGTTGCTAGCGTGGTCTGCTAGCCGGCGTACACCGTGGTCTGCGCCGGTTCGAGCCGCTGAGTGTTCCGAGCTGGAAGGCGCGGCCGGCGTGTGCGCGGACTGTTTCCGATGCAGAAAACGCTTCATGATTTCCTGCGTTATCCATTTCTTGCGTACAAACGCGCGGAATCTACAAATTCAGCTCAGCGATCGTCGTAGTTGACCATGGAGCAAAAACAGTGGGCGGATCGGCGCCGACGACGCATCGCACACGCGCATCGGGCCATGTGTCTCAAATTCGCGCGTACGACTAGTCGTGGTGACAGTCGTAACGATCAGTCGCATGCGAATCGCGTGTACCAATCGTACATGTGTCCAGCGCTTTAACCTGGCGAGTGTACAGCGGAGCAGCGGAGACGGAGGAGTAGGCGCGCCATCTATCGGGCGACCTATGAACTATTGTTGCACAGCTGCACCTCTAGCAGTCGCCTCGAGAACTAGTGTACACGAGGGACTTAGCCCGAGCAAGAGGAGCTTCTCCCCTAAAACAACACAAAGCCCATTTCTGGAAAACCGGAGAAGCGTCGACTCCGGCGAAGGATCCCCGCACTCAGCCCTGGCGATTCCGTGCTAGTGCTGCCTGCCATACAAAGCAATCTGCTAAAACCCCCCAGCAGATTGCTGCGGCGTCGTAGCAATTTGGCACTGCACCCCCCTCCAGATCTTAACAAAACATCAACAGTCTCATCACTTCAACATGGGTTGGACCGGGGTAATATACTCCTTGGATTTAAGGCAATGGCGTCACGACTGCAGCCCGGCCCTCGCTGTAGCTTTTCAAGGCTTGCATGTGCGGCGCCTCTTCCCTCGTGTCCACCACTTTCCCTAGAAAGCTTCCGTGAGACGGCGTAGTGCTCGTTCAGGGGAAGTCACCTCCTTTGCCGGCACCTCTTTCTTGTTCTTTGTATCCTCCTATGCCTTTTCTTTGTCCATGACACACTGGGACGCCCGGCCCTGCGGTTTTCGCATAGGTGCGAACGCACGCGCTCTCGGCGTGGCCAAAACGGTGAGAACTCAGTGAGGCACACGACGTTCACGTCGAGAGAGAGAGAAAATATTTTAAGGAGCTCAAATGTGAGAGTGGAACCCTAGTCCGGGAATCCAAGCGTTGCCCTCGCCGTCTTGGCCCGGGTCACCAGGAGAGTCTGGTCCTCCGGTTGACAGCTTGTTAACAGTGTCTCTCACAGCTCAGGAAAAGAGCAGGTGGGGAGGGGTGGTAGGGCTGGGTTGTGAGCGGATTCCACAGTTATATGCTGGAGGGTACCTAGCTGTGGACAAAATTTGCATGTAGCGGTGTACTGTGTGGGAAACAATACATTCAATCGAACCGGGTGTTCGTACGTCCCTGCTTGTAATTGTGGGAGTGTTATTTCCTGAGTTTTGGTGAGGAATTGGTAACGGCACGGGAATTTTTGTCTGGTGGTCCGGTAAAATTGGGCAATTTCCTGATAGGTGAGAAGTAGTGTCGGAGCTGCGGTGACCTCGGGGGCTCGGTGGGACAGTTCGCGAGCCTGTTGGTGGGCGAAGCTGTTGCCCGTTGCAGAAACATAGGCAGGTGTCCAAATGATATCCACTCGGTGAGATGGACGGTATCGCTGAAGTGCCCGTGGGGTTGTTGGTGCCACCCTCCCTGAAAGGAAACTGCGGCAGGCTGCTTAAGAGTCAGTGATGATGACTCTGCTGGAACATAGGATGGGACTAAGGCAATGGCGAGTACATCGGCGTCTCCAGGGGATGTCGTACGGATGGATGCGCATGAAATTAAATGGTTTGTGGATGTTGTCACTGCAACCATGCTTTGGCTGTCAGTGGAGCTCGCCGCATCTGTATAGGACACGTCAGAGCGATTGCCATATAAGCGTTCGTAAGTTTGGCTGCACGTCGAATAGCGGAGGCAGAGGGCCAGCCCGCGCGGTCACCCCGACCAGGGCTTGCTCGCCGACGACGCGTACCTGGTGGGAAATGCCGTCAACGCTGACACTGGTACTCAGCTGCAGGGTGAGCAGGCGCATAGTCGCGATCTGGGTGAAGCAGCCCGGCACACGCCATCGGTCCCGGTACGCTTCCTTTACTCTGCCGTAAAACTCCCAGTCACTTGGCACTTCGTCTTCCGTGACGTTGTGCAGCCCCCAGTGCAACTTTAACAGTATACCCTGGTGGCGGAGATGGATGACGAGGCAACGACAGCTCTGGACTTGAGTTCCCCAGCGGCAGCAAGTTTCTTCGCCCCTTCGGCATCCATAAAAGTAACCACCCATAATTTGTTCGTCTGGTACGCGCCCAAAGCGATAACATTGACAAACAGCTGCACATGAAGCAAAGTGTCACAGACCTCTCACCTTCTACGGCTGGAGCCTCACGTCGGCGTTCAAAAAAATGATTTTATTGATTGTAGGGTTTAACGCACCGACGCAACGCAGGCGATGAGGCGCGCCGTAGTGGAGGGCTCCGGATTGATTTGGACCACCTGGGGATCTTTAACGTGCGCCAAAATTTCGTACACACGGGCGTTTTCGCCTTTCTCCTCAATCAGAAAAGCGGCCGCCGCGGCCCGGAATCGAACTCCCGACCTCGCGCTCAGCAGCGCAACCTCTTAGCTGCCACTGAGTCCACCGCGGCGGGTTAAAAAAATCGCGTTAAGCAAAAATGGTGTAGATGGTATTACAGCTGAATGACTTGATTATACTAGGTGTTATCAAAACCCGTTCTCCTGTTAAAGAGACACTCAAGGGATTTGTAAACACTGCGGGATCACTGGTGCAAATTGTAAGTACTGTGTATAGGCCATGTTTCGACCACTCTGACCGCGTTTACGTGACTTTATTTAGTAGAAAAATCAATTCGAAAATACCGTCCTCACCTATGCACCCTCACCAGTTTTCTGCGAGGTTTCGTATGACGTCAAGGAAAGATGGCTTGGCTTGACTCTTCTACTGCACGGCTCGCCGACCCTCCGACAAAATGAGTCGGCACAGCGTTTAAGCGGCCGACGGCCGGCAGTGCGTCGCAATTCGCTCGTGCAGTTTAAACTAATCTACGGCACCTTTGTTTCCAGGGGAATGTGCCTTTAGTTGGTTAGCTCGTAGGCTCTGTCAAGCTCTAAATCCAAGTTGCTACACACAAGCGCAAATGCAACGCTTCGCTGACTGGTACGCTAGTAGAAAAATCTAAGGCCAATTGAAGGCCGGAGAAAAGTCAGGGAACTTAATAGAGGTGCTAAGGAATTAAATTCGACCAGAACTGTTACGTATAGCGCAAATCCAGGGGAAAAACGCACTTTAAGCGCTGCGCGAACTAGCACAGCAGTGTCCAGCACGACCACACATCTTCGAACGCTGTTCCTTCTAAGGAATGCAGTCGCTATACTTGAGATATTGCGGAAATTTGAGGGAAGCGTACACCACTAGTGATATACAACAAATAGTCGTCTAAGCTCCTTGAAATGATAAAATAAAATAAAAATGTAAACTGACTATACTTTATATACCTTATATTTCCATCCCTCCCAGCGCCTGTTAGTGGTCGCGAAGTGGTGGATGCTTTTCGGATTTTAAGGGTTAGGTTTTCCTCGGAGTATTTGAGTCGTGTACCGCGGAAACGTTTTTACAAAGATATGATTGATGTGTGTCTGCCTGTTCCGGTTTATCGTCAGTTATATGCAGTGGGTTCAGGAAAAGATGTTCTAAAAAGAGTGAAACGAATGCCAGTACGTTCATCTGTTAAATCTTTCTTCTTTAAACTTCATAGCGGCACGCGTCCGGTAAAACCCTCGCTGCAGAAAAAAGGACTATATGTACACCCATGGACACTTAACTGTAGACTATGCCAAAAGCTGGAAACAATTGAGCACATCTTTCTGGACTGTTGGGATGCGACGTTTCACTGGGACATTCTCCAACGAACCCTGAAAAAAGACTTACCATTAACGCCTTATGGCATTCGCTTTTTGCCCGTAAACAATGACGGAGGCGTGCCCTATGATATGTTCATCGCACTTAGTCTGCATTCTATGTGGAAAACTCGCATGGCGGTTCAAAATGCCGAAGAGGATGCTCACACAGTGCGAGAGTACTGCATTGAAAGCGTTGCTTATATAAGAGACGTTCATCGAGTCATGCCGGAAGAGCCTGAGAGGTAACCCATTCTGGATGTTCTAGCGCAATTTAAGATGTTTTAAGCCGATTGGTGGCTGGAGCTAGTAATTTGTGTAGTGAACAGTGCGTGTTGTGTTGTGGCCAAGCAGGCAATAAAGAAGAAAAAAAAGTTAGTGGTCGAGTTTTCTTGAGCACTAGGTTTGTTGTTTTGCAAGTCCCAAGTTCGAGTCCCCGGCGGTGCAGGTTTTTTTTTTTCGCAGTTATTTATTTGTTTTTGGCCAATGTTTTCTATACTGAATTCTCTATTTTTGCGCTGTAGCGTTCATTGCTCCACGCACGAGTTCGCAGAACGCGCGCGAACTGGCACAGACGCGCCAGCGAGTTCTTGTTGGCGTGGTGTTGCCTTACGCACCGCCTGCCCGCACCGGTCCTTAAGCACCGACTGCTTGCGGGCAGTCGTCAAGATCAAACAGTTCTTGCCGCGGTCTGTTAAAAGCTGGCGAGGAGCGCCATGGTCCAGGAGAACATCGTATAGAAGAACGTCGTTGACGTGCGTTGTTCCGCTCGTTGCAATGGCGCGCGTGATGGCATACCGCGTCGTGCAAATCTGTAGCGATTGCGACCCACCTCTTTCCCGATGTGGACAGTGGGAAAGGACCACGTATATCGAGGCCCACCCGAAATAACGGTTCGTGGGGAATGGCGATGGGTTGAAGTTGTCCAGGAGGTTTTTTTTCCGTGGTCACAATATTAAAGATATCGTGCCCACGACAGCTACAGCTACAGTGGGCAAGGCGGCAGCAACGCCGGCGCGATGGTCACCCATTGTCTACTTTTTGTGCAGCTTCTACACCTCGCCACAGCGCCAGCCTGCCAGAATGCCGCCGAGCCATCAGCGCAAGCATCGGGGCCGCTTCTTCAAAACCAACCGCACTGGCGCGTGGCTTATTTTGACAATATGCTTCGAGACTGGTCTGGCGCGCATGCCTACGATTTCCTCGGCGCGAAGACGGACAAGCCTGCCGCTCTTCGACTGGCCTGTTGGTACAACGTCACCTCCGCAGATCAAGGCTACACAGACGCCAGCTGGACCGTGACGTCATTCACAAGGAGTATGAAAGCCCAGGACCCGGCACCTCTCGTCAGTGGGCAATGCGGCAGCAACGCCGGCACGATGTTCACCCATCGTCTACTTTTTGTGGAGGTATGTTACTACCAAAATGCTCGGTGCATACGGTCCGATGAGCGCTTTCTGTTGCTGTTGCCTTGCCCATTAGACGTTGTTTTGTTGTGTTCAAATGTATTTTTCTGCACCAATCACCTTTTGCTGATCGGAGATATTGAACAGAACCCGGAACCCTCCAAGCCCAACCCATCCTTGTCTTGTCGAAGCGCAGAGGGACGTAGCTTTGCTCCAACTACTCGCTCCAAAACTGATTCAAACTCCGCTCGGCAAATAGCTGCTGCAAATCCCTCTGAAATTTCCACGGTTATTAGAATGTTTAACGAACTGCTTGAAAGGCAGAAAAAAATGGCTGAAGATATCGCCTTTATAAAATATTTTCAGGAGTTGGTTCTCTCGCGATTTGACAAACTCGAATCCCGCGTCGCAGAGCTTGAATCGTCCAGCCCTGTTGTAGAAAATAGTGCGCCTCAGGATCACCTGCCCTCGAAAATTGAAAATCTTTTCGTTGTTGCGACAGACCTGATTTCAAAAAACTACCATCTGGAAAGCAGGTCAAGGCGTAATCATAATATTTTTCAAGGTTTGGTAGAACAGTAAAAAAAAACTAGCGCGGATCTTCTAGCCAATATTTCTCGCCTAATCACTGGTACGCTCAGCGTTGACTGTCCTTAAATCGAGCGCTGTCATCGAATTGGAAGGGTGCGCCAGGCCCATCCTCGACCCGTGATACTCGCATCACATCTGGAGCGCGCGGGTCTCATATCTACAGCCCATGTGATGTACGCGGTGTGTCTCACGCTTGTAACATGTTCGTGAGGGAACGCACCCTCCTCTCCCACTTGAGTGTATATATGCACGGCTGTTAAATAAAGGCGCCGTTCTACTGCTGGCCTTGCTCCGAGCCTCTGGTCGTGTCTCGTCTGCAGTTCGACACGAAACATGGTGCCAGAAGTGGGGTATTAACCCCCGCCCTCTTTCGAGGACCAGAGAAAAAGGCGTTCAAGTAGTTAAGCGGATTTTAAAGAAAAGCACTGAAATGAAGCAAGATTTTTGGCTTGGTCTCCTTGCCTACAGATCAACTTCAATGAAATCCGGACCATCACCTGGCGAGGTACTTCAAGGAAGAAGACTGCGGACAACGTTGCCCGACGTCCGGCCGTGTCCAAATAGCAGCGTACAGAAGCATCGCCAGACCGGCCATTCTATTCGGCAACTAGCACCGCTCAACCCTAGAGACACGGTTCGCATTAAAAAGGGGGCATCGGCCATTAAAGGGCAAGTCGTTGAAGCGTCAGGATACCCCAGGTCATACAACGTAGTCACCGAAGACGGAACAATCGTGCGGCGCAATCGGCGGCATCTCCTGCCTACGAAAGAGGCTTTTCGACAAAGAAGCCTTTATGAGCCCGATGGGGTCCTGAACCAAGAAACTCCTCAAGGTTCTATTTCAGAATCTAGTATCAATGGAGGTGAAACGCAAAAACGCCCGTGTGTACGAGATTTCGACGCACGATAAAGATCCCCAGGTGGTCAAAATTAATCCGGAGCCCTCCACTACGGCGCGCCTCATCGCCTGCGTTGCATCGGCGGGTTAAACCCCACAATCAATCAATCAATAGTATCAATGGTCCCGCAATGTCACCGGCCCCAACGATTAGCATTCCTGCCTCCTTCAACGTACCTACAGGCGTGCCTCAGCACCAAGAACCTGTGCCAAGAAGGTCAAACAGACAACGAAGGCCACCACACAGACTTGCATATGATCGAAACTTTGTGCAGGTTTCCCTAAATATCACTCCCAATTGTTTTATTTTACTTCGAAAGAAACGGGGATGTATCATATCTGGTGCGCGCGGGTCTCATATCTAGGGCCCATGTGACGTACGCGGTATGCCTCACGCTTGTAATATGTTTGTGAGGGAACACACCCTCCTCTCCCACTTGAGTGTATATATGCACGGCTGTTAAATAAAGGCGCGGTTTTTCTGCTCGCCTTGCTCGGCGCCTCTGTCCCGGCACGTGAAGGGGCACGAGAGCAGACGTGCATTCGCATTGCTCCGGTGAAAATGTTTCTTTCTGCGTTCAAATCGTCAGTCGTCGCCCTAAAGTAGTGTCACGGGCAAATGTTTCGTCCCTGGAAACCCCTTGAACGATCGGAGTGCGCAGTGAGTGCGATTTCTCTGACTTTTTGCGACCTGTTGGCGGGCCACGCTAAGCGGGCTCCCTAAGCCTAACCGCTGGTCCGAGAGACGTTCTATTTGCCGGCACGCCACCGCCGGCACGCCGCCGGCTCGCCGCCATCCCGCTCGGCCTGTAGTGAGGCTGCTACGGCGCTCATCTCAGTATGGCCACAAGATACGTTCATAGAGGCGATGGCTGGATGAACGTTGTCAAGAAAAAAGCACCGCCAAGTTCCCAAACAACGCTTGTCTTGCGCCCACAACAGGGGTTCGTGTTGATTCGCACAAAACCAATCGCCGTTACCATGGCGCTGAGAGTTGCATCGCAACTCACAGACGCCGAATCTAACGCCACATCTGTGGAGCTCCAAGCACAGAAGAACATCGCAGTTATCAAGACCAGTAAGTCCAGCGCTGCAGCCAAACTTGAAAAAATCCGAAGCGTGAAGAAACAAGGCGACGACTGTGCGTTTGTTGTGTACACGTTGCCTCCAGAAGACTCGTGCAAGGGGGTAATTCACAACGTTACTGCAGGTACACCCCCGGAGAAATTATTAGCCAACCTGAAAGCAGAGGGTACAAACATTATTCGTGCGAGAATGATGGGGAAGTCTGAGACAGCCATCATTGCTTTTGAAGGTACCTATATTCCACGGCGAGTATTGTACTACCAAACCGCCCGCCGCACCGCCGTACCGACCTGCCCGGTGCACCGACCTAAGGCGCAATTTTGCACGACCTGCCTCGCCATAGGGCATCGAGCAGACATTTGCCCACATGCAAGAACGCACAGGTACAAACTGCGGCACCCAACTTGACTCCCCAGAGCAAGAACATACTTGCAATCAAGAATGTGCAAACTGCGGACAAGAATCACCCCGCGCACAGTCCTAAATGTTCTGTAAGAGAAAAGGCCAACAAAGCGGTGGTCGAAGGCCGCTTACCTCAAGCGTCTACGCATCCGAGAGCAAGCAAATGGTCGACCACATGGAGCGCAAGCAAGTGCGTGTCGTCGGCGATGCCACAATTCAACCTTCCTCCGCCTAAACAACGTGGACGAACGCCGTCTGCAGTACGTGGACGAAGATAACCCTCGACGACGGGTCAGTAGTACAAGCGCAAGCCGAGGTGGAAGCCAGAGCCGAAGCAGCAGTGTTGTCAGCAACCGCCACACAAGCAGGGGACCGCAGTCGAAGCAAGACCAGGGCAGCCTACCGTGGGCGCAGCCAAAGCAAGATCAAGACGAAGACCCGGGGTGACAGCAGAAGCCCGGAATACAAGACAAAGTTCGCAGGTGAGTCAGAACAGGTTGGATCAATGGGTGTACAACAACGGCAACACAGAGCCGCACTTATTTATCGACGAGCCCTAATCCGCAGTTCACACTCACATACAAATCAAAAGCTCTAGAGAGTACCCCCGTTACGTCTGAGGAGGGAAGCACAGACAGTATCATGGATACGGAGCACTTCCCAGTCCTACCGCAAACCGATTCAAACGCCGATCGGAGTATAAACACAACGGCGACGGCAGTGGGGGAATCCCTCCCCTAAAAAATCGAAACTTGCCCAAGAAACGCCTCCATCACTAGCTGAACGAATGTCCGTCCAGTTCAGGCAAGAAAGTGGAAAACGTTTTCGACCTGATTTTAAGACGATTACCTGACTAAACCATCACTACTTCACCCCGTCACCCCGCCATCACCCGCGGTATCAGGAAGAGCTAGTTGCTCTCCACTAACGCAGTCTCGAATTAACCAAACAGGTGGAGTCCTCAGTGACACGCATAAGCAAGCTAGAGGAGAGAACTATCCTCTATAAAGACAACGTGGCAGCTCGCGCCCCAGCCATACCCTGCAACCTCAGTTTATGTCAACAACGATGAATAATTCAAACAAGGACACATCCACGGTCTGCCTCAACTTCTGGCAGTGAATTGTAGAGTTTTGGTAACAAGAGAGGTATCCTAAACCCAATACACTTAGATGGCACAGTTCAAAACCTCCAAGAGACAGGACGTACCCCAACAATTCCTGGATACACAACTTATTAACCACAAGATCCCTGCAAGCAAATTGCTACTTTAGTCAGAAATGATCTAGCTATCCGTTTAATAGCTGAAAACGCGGACACCGATACGCATGTTTTGACCATAGAGGTGGTGACTCCAATTAAAAGTAAGGCACACGATGAACAGAAAATATACATCAGCAACCTATACAGCTTTCCGAAGGCAAAAGGATGCCCAATTTTTTCCCAAATATTTTCGCAAAGACCAGGACGACGCTTTACCCACCTAGTGGCAGGGGACTATAACGACCAAGCACACCGCGTGGGGTTACGAGAAGTGTGATTTAAAAGGTTAAGCGCTGTAATCTTTAATACAAAGGGAAATCTTTACATTGCTAAATGACCCTTACTCAAAGACGCGAGAAGGCAACTCAGTTCAGAAGGACACAAGCCCAGACTTGACATTAGACAAGGGATCGCTTCGATGCCATTGGCATACGAAAGCGGAAACTCTAACTAGTGATCACACGATCATACACAAAGAAATTGCCATATCCACAATTTAGAAAGAGAATAAAAAGGGTTGCATCACGATTGGGATAAATTTCGTAAAAGACCGGAACGATACAAAGCACCACCTAGCAGATTGGAATGCAAGGATATTACAGGATGTGGAGTCGTGCTCCAAAAGTGTATCAACTTCTGATTAATCACCCGGAGATTGACTCCCATCTTTTGCACCTTTGGAAGCTAGCGAGGAATAACCAAGAGATGGAAAAGAAACAAACTGAAAGGAAGCTGAAAAACGAATAGCAAACATAAATGTCGAAATCCAAACATACGCCTCTCAACTCACAAGAAACAATTGGTACAATATATGCAACCAACTAATGGCAAATCTTCACCTGGAAAAAAGCCTGCGTCTTTAATTCCGGTGTTTGATACAGCCGGGGAACGCCAGCCAGAACAGAACTAAACAAGCGTCCAGACATTTTGGCAGCTAACTATAACAAGGTAGAGGACCTTCTAGACGAAATAGCGAATGTCTATTTTCCCAAAAGAGACTATCCGGCCTACAAAGGCTAGAACGGCAAGACAAACAACATGTGCTACCTTAACCAGCCAATCACTAGGGCAGAGCTTACTGAAGCTGTTGCTGAAGCTAACAGGCACTCAGTCCCGGGGCTAGATCAAATTGGGAACGGTATTGTTCGCAACCTAAACGAATCAGATTATGAGTATCTTCTTGCAGGCGATAAATAAGGCTTGGAAAGTGGAACATTGGCGCGCAGGAAGTGGAAGGATGCTATAGTTACCTTCATCCCTAAACCTGGAAAAACCTATAGAGATCGGAAATCTGAGACCCATCTCTCTAACATCATGTCAAGGCAAGTTATTCCAACGCATAATCTTGAAATGGTTAGTACGATATTTAAATTAGAAGTAGTGCTTACCGTTCCAGATGATTGGCTTCAGGGAACATATTTCAACCCAAGACGCCCTCCTTCAGAATAAAGAAGATGTGATCAACAATCCAAGCGCAGCTCAAAATAAAGCCATTTTAGCAGTCGATTTAGCCAAAGCATTCGATAATGTCACACATGACGGCATCGTTGAAGAGCTAGAAAAAACTGACTGCGGTAACCGTATCTACAACTACCTGAGAAATTTTTGAAAGACCGCACTCTACGCATTGTCCTTGGAGCGCACACATCAGAAAATAAAAAGCACCCAAGCAGAGGTACCCCACATGGATCGGTACTGTCACCCATGCTTTTTAACCTAGCCATGTGTGGAGTCGCCAGAAAACTTAATGAAATTCCAGACATAAAGTACACCTTATACGCGGATGACATTACAGTATGGATAACTAAGGGTTCTTTGGAGCACATTGAAAGCACGCTGCAAGTAGCACTAAATACAATCGAAGAGGAGGCTAAAAGAAAAGGCCTCCATTGCTCCCCTACAAATCAGAGGTGCTTCTTCTTAACGAGGCATACCAAACGAAACCCCCAAGGAAAAGTTAATCTGACCTTAGGGGACATTTCCATCCCACAAAGAGCGGAAATTAAGGTCTTGGAGCTTCACATCCAAAAAGACGGCAAGTCTTATACAACAACTCAACAACTTTTGAAGCAAGGCAATCAGATCATTCATATGATGAAAAGAATCACCAACCATACTATTGGATTGAAGGAGAATGGAAGCCCTGAGACTGAGGGGTGCCCTGATAATTTCCAGGCTTAAATATCACCTCCCGTACTTAAACCCATCCCAAACAGAAAACTTAAGCTAGAGGCCCTCAACAGAAAGGCTACCAAGGTTGCCTTAGGAGTACCAATGTCTACTAGCAACGTAGGCCCTACTCAGGACAGGTACTCACTCACAATACAATTGATGCGATCGTTTCAGTTCATTTAGCAAAACCAAATTCAAAGACTTCGGTCAACAGAGCAAGGCAGGAACATCCTCAGCAGCATCAATTTTGATCCCACACCTCGAAACAAGGCACAGGAAGTCAAGGGCCCATTTCTCGACAGCAAAACTCGAGACCTACTCAAAGTCGCCCCTTTACCCAGAAATATGGATCCCGAAAGGAATGAGGACAGAAGACGGCAAAGAGTTAATTTTTACAGAAACTTGTGAAAAGATCTCCAACAAGCCACGCAATATACTATGTAGATATTAGTTCTAGGCAGAGGCAAGCAGAGCATCGTAGTGCTGAACAGAGACCTCATCCGGCAGTAGCCTGCATTCTCAAAAGTGGCGCCAACATCAACACAGCAGGCATTGAACTCCACGCCATCGCCAGAGCCATTAGATACCACGATACCTTCACACCGCATAGTCCACACGATACAGAACTCCCGGTGATTATTTTCACAGATTCCCAAGAAGCATTCAGGCAAATTATACTGAATGACATGAATAAAGATACAGCAGATTTATTTAATAGTCACTGTCATCATCACTACGATATTATCTGGACACCTGGCCACGCGGAGATGTTTGGCAACGTTCGGGTAGACACGCTTGCCCGTGAGTTAAGAATCCTGGCACCGAACATCTCCCTGGAGAAGTCCAATTGTCGTGGCATCATGAACAATACACTAAGACACCTTAAACTAAACAGAAAAGAATTACCTCCACCTCACCCTAACCTAGACAGGCAGCAATCAGTATCACTGAGACAAGCACCGACTAACACGACATGCACCCCAGCTAGACGATATCTTTCCTCTAAAAAAAGAGCACAAGAACCACCAGTCTGCCAACACTGTGGTGGATATCCTAATCAGCAACATATCCTATGGGAATGTCCTCACACCATTCCCAGCATTCCTCAATTACACACACCAACGCAGCTGCCATATCCCATTGACCCAACCTGGCTGACTCTCGGCTCCACCTTCGAGGAGCAGCTAGCTCTAGTGGAATACATAAAAAACGCACTAGAGCTGAGTTCCCCATTCACTGAAGACGACCTGTAATTGGGTTGTCTGAACCGCTTTTGGTTCTAAATAAAGTTCTCTCTCTCTCTCTCGCGGAGCCTCTGGTCGTTTCTCGTCTGCAGCTGGACACGAAACAATACTGAAGCTACTGAATTTCAACAGCAAATTTTCACGTCTTATAAACTCGTATAAATTGAAGGACTTAAGTTTCCGCGTAACAGTAGACTTTTCTGACAGGGTTCGGTCCATCCGTAGGAAGCTATGGGATGCATCCACCTGTTTCAGAAATAACGGCTCCTCTGTAAAGTTGAGGTTTGACCACGTATTTATTGATGTTCGGTATGAATGGCATGAAGCTGCTAGTTCTATGAAAAAACGGTGGGAAAGAAAGCATGCGCTGTCGAATCTCACTGCTAATTCCTCTACCTTATCGTCTTTTGGCAGTGTTCCGTCGTCATCTTCCTCCGCACCACTGCCTGAATGACTGAACAAACTTTCAATAGTCAACATTACGCCAGAAGTATCGCTAAAAGTTTCCTAGTTCCTTGTCGCTTGTTTCTTCGTATGTTCCTCATGTTATTAGCATCACTGAGACGTGGCTGATTGAAGACGTACATGATTCGGAATTCATCCCTCCTGGCTACGTTGCTATTCGAGGGGAGCGGGTTAATCGGAGAGGGAGAGGTGTCGTCTTGATATCCAAGCAGATCAGAAGTTCTCAGTGTTATCCGCACCTATCGAGACAGAATCCCTATTTTAGATACGACTGCATCTCATTTACTCGCCTTGTCCCTCCATACGGCGTTGTTGTTGTCCGTCCACACCCGCCCCATTCTCCTCTCCGCGCGAGCTGCGCTCTCCGCCGCTCACCCCCTCTCCTCTCCGATAGCGTACACTCTCTCGCGAGGGGCATTGGATTGGATTCGATTGGGTTGGCTTGGCTTGGCTTGGCTTGGATTGGATTGGATTGGATTTGATTTGGATTGGATTGGATTAAAGTGGATTGTGTTGGAATGTGTTGCGTCATAGCCGCGCCACGTTGCGTCATAGCCGCGGTCGTTCCAGCACCGGCGTTCAGATTTCGGGCACGTGCATAGACTTGATTTTCGCTGCAAATTGCACGGTGGTCCCGTTACTTCACCATCCACTACCCGTACACTTCAGCGACCACAAGGCCGTCATCGTTAACGTTACGTCGCGTGTTAAATAAAGAATACATCATACGCGTTCCTCACACGTTTCACGCAATTAGAGAATCAACCCAACGGAAACACCAAGTTGACCCCCAAGATGCGCCGCATCTCCACAGGGTTCCCCTCACAAGAAGGTGGGGGAATTTTTAAATGCAGAGCATTTCTTTAACTCACGATGTCACCCGGCGTTGGCGTGCCTCGGCGTCCGCAACAGCCATTCCAGGTGCGCCCTCTCCCCCACTCCTCGTCGCCTGCTCTCCGCTGCTCCTCGCGTGTTCTCTCCGTGCTCGATCCGCGTTCAGCAACAGGTGGTGCGCGCATGCGTCGTAGTTTGGCGCGGGAGCAACAACAGTTGTGGCGTCATCGTGACGTAGTCGTGACGTAGTCGTGGCGCGGTCGTGCCGTGATGGGGCGGTTCTCGGCGTTCGCTCTCGCTGTCAATTTCTTTCGAACCAGATAAAATCGGGTATGTGCGCCCCCCGAAAATGCTCTGCATTTGACCGTGCCCCTCGCAAGGGGGATGTTTTTAAAACTGTATTTGAATGGTGGCACTTTCGTAATCGTCATGTTTTATCGGCCTCCTGTATCTTCAGTTGAGGTATTCCGCAACCTTGTTCAACACATTTATGACCATAATCTGTTTTCCTCTGTGCTCATTTTCATGGGTGACTTTAACGCTCCTTCTATGTGTTGGAAAACCTTAACGTACTCCGCCCGTGATTCATGTGTTAGCCGTGACAGCATTAACTTTTCCTTGGACTTCGACTTCTCTGAAATCGTCCACGCTACCACTAGAGAGCAGGCTATTTTGGCCTTGGTATTCCTCAGCTCTAGTATCACGGAAACAGGGCACGAATATGAAATTGAGGAAATTTCCGATCATAAGGCCGTTATGTTTATTTAAACTCGTTAAGTCTCCAAATCACGCTTTACTTTCACTCATTCCGGAAGTCAGCAATGCTGACGATGTTTCGATCACAGAGTATTTGACAGATAGCTTCGATGCATTCAACGAACTCACCGCCCCAAGTGACGTCGATTCACTGGTTGAACAATTTCAACATTTAGTAGTAAAAACTTGCGTAAGGCGATTCGTTCCTTTTAAAACAAAAAAGAAAAATCCTAAAATTCCTTGGATTTCGCGAGAGATTTTGTATCTGTTTCCTCGTGTTTCTAGACTAAAGCGAAAGAGGCGAGTGAATGATCCTGAAAGCGTCTTTCGTTTTAACGAGGCAAAGGAAAAACTTAGAATAAAAATTAGCTCAGAAAAGGATTTATTTCTTCCCCGTAGAAATAAATAACTTGCTAACAACTAACCCTTGTAAATTTTGCAGCTCACTCTTGCCACGCGACTCGTCGTCCACATCAATTATTGTTGGTAGTGAGGCTACGAATGATCCGGAAAATATAGCAAATTCTTTCAACGCTTATTTCCAATCCGTATTTTCCTGCGACTGTACGGCGGTTATCCCCTTCGTTGTGCCCAATCACTCTTCTTCAATCCGTGACATTACTATTAGTGAGGATGGAGTATTAAATCTCGTTGTCAACTTAGACGTAAAAATATATGCTGGCCCAGACGGTATACCTAACCAATTCTTAGTACGTTATGCCTTATGGATGTCCCAATATCTCACAGTTATATTTAGAAAATCGTTGACTGCGGGTGTTGTACCAAAATTTTGGAAAAGTGCTAAGATACTCCTTTTTTTAAGTCGGGAGGTAAACAGCTCTTAAATAATTACAGACCAATTTCTTTGACAGCCTATTCTTGAAAACTCCTAGAGCACGTAATATAGAAACACGTAATGGAATTTCTCTAAGAAAACAACATTTTGACAAAAAACCCAACATGGTTTCAGGCAGGGGTTTAATACCCTAACTCAACTGAGTGAATTTGCCCATGATATTTCAGCTGCCCTCGATGCGGGAAAACAGGTCGACGCCATTTTCATTGACTTTGCTAAAGCCTTCGATTATGTGCCCTATACTAAATTGTTGTCTAAATTTAGCGCTATTCTACAAAACCCACTTCTTGTCACCTAGATCGCCAGTTTTCTTTCAGATTGTTGCCAATATGTATTCTATAACTACATAAATTCCAGCACTCTCACAGTGACTTCGGGAATAGCACAGGGTTCAGTCTTGGGACCATTACTCTTCTTACTATTTATTAATGATTTGCCATCTGAAAATGACTGCAAGATTCGCCTCTATGCTGATGATTCTGTTCTCTACCGCACAATCACTTCACCTGTGGACAACTGCCACTTGCAAGAGTCTTTCGCAAGGTTTTGCAGGTGGTGTGATAGCTGGGACATGAAAATTAACTTTTACAAGACGGTTCTAATGTCCTACACTAACAGTCCTCAGTTCTCCCGTTTTGATTACATCCTCAACGATACAACACTGGAAAGGGTGACAGAATACAAGTACCGAGGAACTATTATCACCCCAAACCTCTCTTGGTCATTACACATTGATTACATCTGCAAAAAAAAATTTAAAAAGGTAGGTTACCTCCGCCGTACCGTAAAAAACACCCCTAAGGACACTACATTACCGTTATAAAAGACCCCCATACGACCGCTTCTCGAATATGCCTCTCCAGTTTGGAGCCCTTACAAGAAAATAGAAATTAATCAAATTGAGGGGATTCAGAACAAAGCTGTACGATTTATTTGCCACCGCTATGACCGTTATTTTTCCCCGTCCTCGACACTGTCTTCTTTGAATTTGACACCACTCTCGGAGCGCAGGCGCATTGAGGCTCTAAAATTTCTGCACTGCATCATAAATGGCTCCCGCCGCCTTTCACAAGGATTCCCTATGCAACGTTTGCCGAACCACGCACCACTAGAAGCCATTCCAAGGTAAACCTGACCCCCTACTTCGCCCGCACCAACACTTCCAAATACAACTTTTTTCCACGTGTTGTAGAGCAATAGAACTTGCTTGCTGACTCCACCCGCTCGCTTTCTTTTTCTGCATTTCTATCCGCTGTTCCTTAATACGCACTAATATATCCATGCCGTCACTGTGTTCATCATAGTGTGTATTTGGAGTGTTCGTTATTTTTCCTTTTGTGTGGTTCTGTTGAACGATTTCAGTGTACGTTGTACGGGTGATGTATGCTTCGTATGCCCCACTCTCGCGATAGCCCCATGGGGCTGCAGTATGTATAAATAAAGTACATAAATAAAGCTGTTCCCAACATTCTAAAATAAAGTGTAAAAACATGCGTCATCTGCAGTGATTGCTCACAAGACATACAAGGCTACATGATTAGCAATCGTCACTTAACGGACAAAAATTGACAGTGTTTAATAAGACATCATAACCATAGAAAAAAGGGCATTCTGAAAAAACCAACAATCAGAACGCGTCGGCCCCTAGTTTAGGGATGTGGCGAGTCTTTCTACTAAACTAATTATTTGCGACTTTAAAATTGTACTTCTATCTATACCGTCCCGTTCACAAGCCGTAGTTTTGGCATATGCAAATAAAAGTTAAAACGCAATTATTATCGTCCATTTCAGGCTAAGGTACGAACTATCGCAATAGTTCTCGTAAAGTATGTGTTCCACTCAACGTAATTTCACGGCAGGTTGAGAGTGGCTGCGTGAGCATGTCATCGCCGCGTGCTTCCGTTGACGAGGCTGCGAAGCCTGTGGAGCACAGGCGCGGGACCGGTGCCGCATGCTTCTCGGTGGTCGTCCAGCTCTACATGGTACACGGCCAAGCACAGTCTCGGGCTTTCGCGCTGTTGGACAAATATGGCCTGCAAGAGGTGGAACAAACACTTCTTACAACGAAGCCTGTATAGGCTGTTTTGCGTCCTTACGCTTTGCAAGCTGGATTTGCGATATGGGTGTTCTCTGCCTTCACCTTAACGTTGTGCCTTTCCCGTCTTAACCCCAATCCTGAAGCCGCTCAACGCAACACACTGCCACTTACAATTTTCTTACTGCAGGCCAAAATCACAAGGAGGACCACGAGCGCAACAACACGAGGGCTGAAAAACGGCCGTACGTCCTCCCTTGATTTAGGACACTGTGATCACATCGATCAGGTTTATCTCGTCTACGTTAACTTCCACCACCGCCAAAGAACACTCTGATCAGTGGTGAGCACCGTCGCCATCATTTGCTGACGGGAACCGCATTCATTGTCATAGGACCTCATCGCAGTCATCACCATCTTGTCGAAAAACAATATTCGGTAGGCTCCCCTCCCAAGAAAACGCCTCCCTTATCTTTCCCGCACACCTTTGATGCTTTTCCTCTCGCGTCTGGCTGCTCCCAAGATAAACATGCGAGAGGTTCGCTCAAGGTAATCTAAATTTACCGCGACTGCTCCGCGCTCGCAGCGTATATACTCACGCGCCGTCGTGCGGGAGAGACGCGCGCGATTCGACGCACCCTACTCCACACGCGTTCAGCTCGCCATTTATTGGAACCTTGCGCTGCTGTTTCCGTTTGACGTCGTATAATGCCGCTAGGGGCTGGGCGGGCGACCGTTTTGTATTTTTTCGGGCGTATTTTTCATAAAATGGAGCATCCATGTATTTTTAATCAAGTAACACTGGAAATAGAATTTGTGTATTTATGATTCGTCTCTGGTTCGCGTACTAATTTGTTTAGGCTCAAGAATGTTGAGAAGTGTGAACTTTGGCACCGGAATGGGATGTCTAGAAATGGATGTGGGTATATAATAGGTTCGTTTAACCTGTGTTTCAACTTCCGCCCGAGAACAGAAAGGATCAGATTTTTATCAATACGTCATGGGCCCATCCGTAGGTTCTTATAGATGCCCGCCAACGGTGCCATATAATTTCATTTCATCGCTAAGCCAGCCATCCAGTGGTGTACCCAGCAATAAAAGTTCAAAAATTCCTTTGAATTTACATTTATACACAGGTTTAAAGTAACGGCATGGCGAAGTACCTTGCGTGAGAGGGACCAGTCATCGTCGAAAGCGACCCACGTGTGCTTCGAGTGTTCCATCGCGTAAAAAGACAGGGTGCGCAGGTCTTCAAAGCGCCGATCGAAGTATCCCTCGCATATCTGCGAAGAAGACGAGGAGGACATTGTGTTGCAACTGCTTCACAGTCTCACAATAACGCATAAAATAACAGCCTCATGTGGCTTACTGCGCGGCATTTTATGTGGTAGCACATCTCGCGAACGGGTGCCTTCTAGACTTGTGTAAAGTTCGAGGTAGTGGATCCTTTAGTGCATAATTTTAACACCAGTATCGCGTTAATACGTTCAGGATCGTGGAAAATCATAAAAAACCACTGGCGCTATCAGGTGTAGTTACATCGCATTGCATAATGGAAAGGGTTTGTTAACGAAGCCGTCTAGGTAAGTTATTGGCATGTTTGATCTACCGCGCCTACCATGAGTTGAACCTCTGTGTAGCGAATAGAACGCCTTGTACCCGTGGTGTTGAACATCCGCCCAAAATACGGGTACTTCTTACTTAGGCCCAGGCAAATACTCTTGGGAGGGGGGCCTCGGATCGACGACTCCGGTGAGGGTCACCGTTGCAAGGCAGTTTGCTCTCTCTTAGGATTTTGAGCGCTGCACAGGCGTTAACCGTAGACTGTAAATTACCAACTAAGACAACTTTACCAACTCAGCCATCCTCCCAACCCCTTTTCTTTTCCCATGTAACTAGTCGTGCCCTTCATGTCCTAATGAATATCTATGAGTTAGGCCTAATACAAGTATCAAATGTGCCAGGGCAGCCGTGATGCCCCTCCTGCAATCTACGCTGATTTACACCTTGTAATGGTGCTAGAGTTCCCTTTGGCTGATTGCGTCAAAACTCCATTGTCATCACAATGCTGTGACAAAAATCCATGCCATAAAATGCCAGAAAGAGAAAAGATTCGCCAAAGAATGGCTGCAGCAGACTCTCGCAGGCGGTGACGTTTTTTATACCAGCTTTCTCACACAGAACAAATTGCCGCATCTCGTCCCTCCCACTGGCTACAACGGGTTCCATAGCGATTGCATCAGAAATATAACATAAACGGGCCTTAAAAGCTGCCCCAGCTGTCAGCCCTTTCCTCGCGCCTCAATGCGCTGTGGATGCTACGAGCTAATAAGCGCAAGTAAACCAACCTAGAAACACTTGTCAGGGCGCTTGCGGTTCGAGGTACGCGCAGCACAGAGTTTCTTAGTAAGTATACTAGAGAGGAAACTGCGCCCCGTAAGCCATGTCGTCGTGGGGGTTCATGGGAGACCCCCTTTTTGGCTTGGGCTTGGCATGACAATTGGATTCTAAAGCGGTTTTTGGGATTTGCTTTCTTCACTATGCATTAACACGTTTACGAGCTACAAGGAAGCCGAAATCCTCCCGTTTCTGTGGTAGCCGTGTTCAGTGAAACAGCAGGCAATGCGTGATCGCACCTGACGTTGCTCATGCCGCAGTCGAAGGACGTATAACTGAGCGGGTAATATGCCACCGCGAAATTTGTAGCCGACGAAAAGAAGAAACAAAACGTCCTTCGACGAAGACAAGATACGGCACATACGGACGCTTGTATGCGTCCTATCTTGTCATCGTCCTCGACTGTTTAACGCCACGTTTTCATTTTTCTTGTTAAACTAGCTGGCGGTCGCGGTGCACCAGTTCACCACGAAGGCAACGTTTTCATAGGCACGCTCAAAAAACTTTCGAAACTCTTCAAACAACGTATTATTTGAAATAATGGTAAAATTAATAAAATCACAGTCTCTAAGGAGTTACCCCCCAAATATTAACATTGTTCGTAACTACAACCTTGGCCTGCGGAATAGCAGGCACAACCGTTCCGGCGAAAATACGCTTTACTTATTTTTCCTTAGTTATAAAACAGCCTGTTTTTGTTTTCCAATTACATAATTGCACACTATTCTTCGCGTTTTTAAAACGTTTCAATCCAAGCCAATGATGAAACTAAGGCAAGCGCGATGTATAATGGCGGTCCATGACGACACAGACGCCCTTGATGTGAGCCGCATAGACGCTAGCGCCAGATTCCTCTCTAGTGTATACTGTAAGAAACTCCATGCGCGCAGCCATTGGTCCCGCTCAGCGGTGCGTCCGGCTGTTTACATTTAGCATCCGGCGCGCATGCTCCGCTTGCTACTTGCTGCGTGGGCACTGCTCATCGCGTCGGCAGTTCTAGCGATGGCGGGTCAATTCTAGCCTAGGGGCAAACTAGCGTTTGAAGGCCAGATAGGAGGCCTCCAGAAACAACATGCTCGCTCACGACAACAAATGAAGATTTCGACCTACAAATAGCGGCCCGCTTGAGTTGTATGCATGCGGCGCTGTGACGGCGAACAGTTCTCTCCGCGGCCGGGTCGCGCAAAAAAGGATAGCATCGCCGCAGTTATTCGGTAACCGCTTAATGAAAACGCGAAGACAATCCCCGGCCCAATCTTTCACCGCACTATCAACCCCTTTCACACATTTGTAAACTGACTTTCAGCAAGTCCGGATCTGTCAGGCGGAGTGGAGTTTTAGAAGATGTGGTGTGAGCCGAATCGTGCGCGGTCCATGTCTACCGTAAAGGCATATGGGTGCCGCGGTCGCGGGCGTACCGTTTATACCTGCAGAAGACGCTCCGTGCTTGTCAGCGTTATTGGTATCTTTTAAACGACGCGCTATATCAACTAACGCAGCTAAGCTCGTGGGATGGATGGCAACGATCGACATTCGTCCCTATACGGACACGCCGTGCTGCAGTCTCGCCCTCGTAAACGCCGCACCAGCCGCCCGAGCTACCTGCGGCTTCCCGCAGAACCAAAACGATTATTGGCTGCAGCTATTGGAGTGAACCCTCCAAAGCGGGCGCTTAAAGGGCCAACGCCAGCCAATGCACTGCGGTAAAACCGACGTACTCGCGCAACGATGCAAACGGGCGTAAGCGCGTAAGGAACCGGCGTACTCCGGCGTAGGCCAAATGCATTGGTACGCGCTTGTTAAGCCCAAGTCAGAGCGCGCCAGACATCGACGCAAACTTTCGGGCGCACGGTGTTGACGTAGACCTCTGACGGTGATGTTGCCCGCGGTCAGGTCGCCTAACAAGATGGCGAATTGATAAATAAGCTTTCTTCACTATTAGTTATGTGATAAAACGAAGTAATTTGTAAAATACGGAGACCGAACAACCGGACAAAACACGTGAATCAACTAGCAACTATGGGAGCCAAGGCAGTTTACGCCAAATGTAGCGGAGGGTTTTGTGCCTGCCAAGTAGGCATACTAATCCTTAACGTTTTTTAATGTCCCAAGAACTGTTTTAGTTATTTCTGTATTAAATATACGTATTTTTGTGAGAATAGGCGTTATTTGCTTTTTTTTTAGTTAAAATGTAGTTGAACTGGTCGCGACAAAGCTGAGTCCGGAGTAGTCGAGCCACACTGCGCGGCGCATTGGTTTACGCACGCGTTGCGGCGATATGTGGTTACTCGCCCTCCCCGACGTCGTCGTCGGCGCAAAGACATCGGCGTATGTGGCCGCATGTGTACGTCGTTGCGCGAGTACGTCAATTTTACGCGTGCATGTGGTTGGGCCTTAAGTTTTCAACGCCAGCTGCGTCATAGAGGCTACGTCAGGGCGCATACGTGAAAGCTCCGTCCAACCCTCTTCAGTGACGTCGTCGGTCTAGAAAGCGCTTAAAAGACGATGCCTCACGCGCACGATACGTCGAAACGTACGGCACGTATGGGTCGTTCTCCGCCTTGTCGTACGTGCAGTCTTACGGGCTCGCTGCAGTGCGTGCGGGGCTATAGTATGCGAAGCGGTCCGTTGGAGTAGAGGTGGCTTCATACATGGGACAGCTACGTGACAGCTCCGCTCAATAGTCGCTAGACTTCACATGTAAAAGAGGAAGGAAAACAACCTTTATCTAGCGATTGTGCGTTGTAAATCGCGACCTATTTAGGGCCTTTTAAGGTTAAAAATCGTCACGTGCTCCCACTGGCTGGAAAGTTCCAATGTGCTTGCTTCAGAAGGAAGGCACAAAGAAATAAGAAAAAAGCCCTGGCGATTGCTATACTCCCTAATGCGAAATTGAGGTGCAGCATGAGCTTCAGTCTTCTCGGGCACGGCCGATATCTGCTGCGTCTGAGGAAACGATCGCGTGATCAGCGAAACCACGGCGGTGCGAGCTACTCTGCTGTTATCTCGCAGCACGTCGCCGCCATCGGCGAGCATGTTGTTGAAAATTGTGTCTGAACCTTAGAGTTTCGTACTAATATATACTAGAGGGAAATCTGGCGCTGCATTCGTGGGCCGCCGTGGGCGGCGCCATTGCAGCTAGCGACGTTCCTCGCCTACTTGGCTTGGTTAGGCGAATGCCTTCTTTTCTGTCTCGAAGCCAAAACCAACAAAAACGGGTAACATTGTTTTCATGTTCATCTTTCATGAAGCGTCTAAATAATCCCTGACAAATAAATCTTTCCGGGGCATTAGTTTTATAATAACAAAACAAATTTGAATATTCTTCTGCAGTAATATTGTTGCTTTTTTGCAGCGAGCAGCAACTTTCCAGTCTGTTCGTGAGCCAAGCCAAGGACAAGCGGAACGTGCCTGCCCGGTACATGACGGAACCTTCGCTGAAGTGTGGCTCCGCTTGAGTTCCTGTATATAGCTCCCCTAGGGGAGCAGAGTGCGCGTCCATCCGCCATCTTGAGTTCCAGGTCGTACGGGAAAGCCACCCTTCTTGCGTGAAAAAGCTGCCGCCGGGCCGCCGCGCCAGTGGCAGCGGCGAGGAGGAGTGGCGAGGAGCGGCCGGGCAAAAAATTCCCGCGCCTTCCCGCGAGGTATGAACACGAGTAAATGCAGAGCATTGGGGACTCAGTACTGATTGAAGGCAGTGTTGCTTCCATCGCTTCTTCCGATGCTGGAAGTAGCAGACACGAGTAAACGTGGGCACGAGCGTCAACCAAGGAAGGAAGGAGCAACGCAGTGACTGAAACACGAGCGACCGCTAGCCGCTATATTTGCAGCGCGCGAGCAGCATACGGGGGGGAGAGCGCGCGGGGCAAGCAGCGCGCGCCCTTTCTCGCCCCACCGCGCTGCTATCACGCACCTGTTACGCCGACCGCGACGGAGCGAACGGGCTGACTACGACGCATGCGCGCGCCAGCTGCTGTGAGAGAGAGGAGGAAGGAGAGGCGCACCTGCTGCGGACGCGAAATGTTGACACCGTCCAACGCAGGAACAGGCGAGGCTAAGAAATGCTCGCATTTAAACTGGCGCACGATATTGGACCGCTTATCAGATGAGTGGCGGCCGCTGCCGCCGCTTCCACAACTGCCGATTCCCAGTTGAGCAGACCTGACTGAATACGGGGTCTGGTGCGCAGCACTGAAAGCGGGCTTTTCGTCGGACTGGAACCCTCGGCATGTGGCAATCAGACGCGCAACTCTTGCGCTACGCGATATAGAGGAACTCTAGGCCCCCCCTAGACAGTGGCGCAGATTTCCCTCTAGTGTATATTAGTATGAAACTATGGTCTGAACCTTCCGTGCGAATGTCACGTGGCCGAATCAGCCACGCACGCAGGAACCGCCCCTGGCGAAACTGCGAAGGCGAGGCAGTGAGAGAGATGACGCCATAACAGCGCATGCCTCCCTCCCCCTCACTCTTTCTCCAGTAGCTCCGACGAGCATCTCCTGCGGGCTAAGCATACTGCCCTCCCCCTCACACTTTCGCCACACTTTGCTTTTTCGTTGTCGTTGTCTTCGCTCGCTCGGTTACAACGCCGCCGCCGTCGCCACCGCCAAACCACCGTAGCGGACGCCGAAGTGCTTGCGCACTAAAAGGAGCGTCTGACGCGTCTTAGAGTGAGCCCAACGCGTTCGATAGCTCGGGATTCAGAACAAACACTCACAGAAAATGATGGCGCCGCGTGCCTTGGATTGGCAGGAAAGCATTCTTCCCACTCCATATCCCTTGCCCACATAAACAAAACAAGGCCCAGTTGAACACCTGAGACGCCTCGCCTCTTCCTCGTATTCCAGAAGGCTTCCTCGATTTCCTGCTTGAGAGACTTCGTTTCGCGACGCGTTTAGACATTACGCTTTCAAAAGTCTTCGTTCCCTCTCCTAGCGCACTCCGCCGCTTGGTGGTTGCTGCCACCCTGCAAACAGATTATGACTACGATGGTGAATTTCGCTGCCTGCTTGTTGACTCATTTGTGTACGTTCTTGCGCTTCCCGACACCACCATCACCGGTTTTCGGGTGTGGTGTCATTAAAACCGTGTTTAGGCTCGCGCTATACGATCCGCCGTGCCATAGAACGCTTCAAAGACGCGTGGCGTAGACGTCGTTTCACTGCTACCGACGCTGAAGCCCACACCGGTTCCAACACCACAGCTAACGACAGCAACCGCGTTTTACACCGAAGCTGTATGTAACTAGGAGGCAACAATTTACTTAGCGGCGTGTTTTCAACTTAGCGAAACATTTTTAAAAAATACAAATGTCCTAGAGGCTCCATATGCTTATATAAGACGGCTTATTATGGCCCCCAAAATAATGTCTCCCAAGCAAGGCATTTCTCATTAGAGGTGATTCACATTAAAGGGATCGGTGCAAGCTTGGCCTTTGTAAGCTGGCCTTCCCACACTGCATTTCGCACATGAATCATGCCCATGTACGGAGGGAACTTGGTTACAGCGCCACTTTATACTGCCCTCCACTGCGGCCGCGTGTTTCCCGACTACTGTACACTCCTCGCCAAGGGCTGCGTTTCTCTTCCGCCTGACGTTGGGCAATGGTGCATGCTATTCGTCGACCACCTGTGCGAAGCACTTGAAGCTTCACTCCGATTGGTGCAGCCGCGCTAAAATAACAGTTCATTTTCTGTGCCCACAAATCCGGGGTGTCCTTAATCTGTGACGTAGACGTCGCGCCCCGGCTCTTATAATTCCACTCAGCAAATCTCCAATATGGCTAAACCCCAACACAGGGAAACCAACTTGAGCAAAGCCTTCACAGGGTGAAAGGGCTGTCATTTATTTTTTTGCTCAGTGGACCATTTTTTTCTTCGCATTATTGCACGAAGAGAAAAAGGCGCCTCGCATTCCCTCTGTTGGCCACTGTGCGTTCAATAGAGCACACCTGTGAAAACAAATAGAAAAATGGAGCGCAGGCAAATAGTAAACCGTTGGCCACGTAAGGAAGATAAGCGGGCAACGGCAGCTGTACTGCTCCGGAGGTTTATTGCCGACGGAGTCGAATACCATCTCTCTAAACCACTAATACACACCCGCACGCGCACGCACGCACGCACGCACGCACTGCGAAAGTGATGATCTGCAATTTGCACATTATTACGATGACCTAGGTTCCCCCATGTGTTTCTTTCCCAGTATACACATTAAAGCTCAAAACAGGAAGAAGGAGGGAGATATAGAACAATTGTATTCGATCCCCGGTCAATGACGGTTAGTGCACAAACGTGGGTACGCACCTCAGAGAGGGAGATCTCCTTCGGTCCTGTCTGGGCGTCGTCTCCGAAGCTCAGGCCCATGTGATAGCGGAAAAGGAGCCCGCCGAGTGCGAAGCTCACGCACCAGTCTTGCCCGACGGGTGGCTTTCGCAGGAGGGAAATCTTCTCCAGCTCCTGGAGCTACGGGTAGGACACGGGCAGAGGGAAACACACTTGTCTATAACACAGGTTTCGTACTTATAGCCTTATCTTGCCTCGGCCGAAAAAGCATTTGAAGAAAACTATTGTGTCATTCTGAAGTCTTAACCATATATTTTGACCTCAACGTTTTTTGTGACAAGTTTGAGTCCGCAGTTTTGAGAGGTAACTAGTTCAAGTTGAACGCAGTGTTATAGACAAGATTGTTGCGCACTGTACGTAGACATGTTGGAAATTTACGTTACGGTTACCTTGCGCCTCCCTTTTATATGAATGGTACAGCACCTTCATGAGAAATTCAGTGTTTTTCCACGTCGTCTGAGTTGTTAAGTAGTGGCGTCCCAAAATTAGTCAATCCAAGGTGGTAATTCCGATTAGTCATCCGACCTATCTTCAGATATGTCTGCAGAGAGGACGTTTCCTTCGTCCAACATACAAAAAAAACAATTATCCTCAAAATATGTAATACTGGTAAAATTATTTCGTTCGCTTGTTTGTTTACATTGAATGATAAAGACATGCGTCCAAGAAACACAGAATATCGAATGTAAATGTAACCTACACGTGACTGAAGTTCATATACTGCGTGTGATGTTTGCCTACAGATGCTGTCAATATTTTGATAGATTAAAATAAAATCTGAAAAAAACTGAATTTGGAACAAATTCTTTTGTGCACTTACGCAACCATCCCAGTCTAAAATCACAACAGAAATACCGCGAAAACATTACAAGAATACTTGTCCTACGACAAAAAAACTTTGCTGTGACAACAGAAGTCCTGTTGTTACGACAAAGCCCTCTGTTTGTACGACACACATTTCTGTCGTAACGACGAAGTCAATTTTCTCAACGACAAGCATTCCTGTAGTCACAACACAACTGCCATTGACGCTACTCTTCTCAATGGGAAATAACATTCAAACCATGCGCAACTTTTGATGGAACATTAGGATCACGACAAGAGAGGAATTCGATACGACTGAACAGCAAAATCAGGGCAGGAATACGACACACGACAGAACACCAGAATCACGACACGAAAAGAATACGACAAGACGACAGTACAACACGCGAAAATACGCCAAAACTACAGAAATGCTTCTTGTCGCCATTTTCGACTGGGATCGTCCTATTGCTAAAGCAAAGTCGGATGTGGCTTTTAGAGTTACGGTGCGAGTTTTTGAAAATTTTCGAATATTTGCAAAATTTTACTATATCTGAAAATTTTACGATTTCGCTCAATTGTTCAAATTCAGCGTCTGAAACAAATGTCCGTTCTCCGCATTATCCCTCCCTTTGTACAAATTCGAATGTTGCCGTTGAAATTCCTTTCCGTGGGTCGTTTGCAGGAATCAAGCAACAGGCTAGCAGATCTTTTTTCTCGTTTTAACGCGTGAGCGTTCTTTATTGACTTATGAAGGTTTCGTGATACATATGCAAGCGGGGTTTCGAAGCTAGCAACACACCGTTATCCGATGGAGCGCTGAACACACGCCTATACACACCCAAAGCCACTTTCTGAGCCTTCGGTAACTAACATTGGGATGTTTGTAATTCCAAGGAACTCCAGGCAATTCAATTTTATTGTGAGTGAAACAAGATTCAAATAACCTGTTTATATTTTAACAAATAATTTGAGTAGTCCCGAGTAACTCCAAGCTGCCGCCGTAAGTAGCTACAACTAATTGCCACTATTTTGCCTCATCTTGTGGCAATTTCAAGGACAGACAGACAGACAAATGAACTTTAATGAAAATCCTGAGGAGCACCGCCACCGTTCAGGGCGGCAGCTCTGCGGGCCGCTCCCACGTGGGGACTGGGAGGCCGAGCCTCACCGCCGCGTCGTGGGCCCTCTGGACGGCCCTCAGCTGGTGTAAAGGAATCGTAAGAAATTTCGAGTAGAACGTCAGTAATTAAATGTGACGTGTAGTAATTGAAACTCACCGACAGCAACCTACTATTCTAACTCCAATTCACATGAAGTAATGTCATAAAACTGCAAGTATTTCCAGCCCATTAGGAACCATTACGCGTTATTCGAAGTAAGTTCAATCTCAAATGATTTTAGCAAATGCGAAGCCTGTTCAATTATATTTGACGTAATACTAATGTAGTCACTAAAATTTCAAAAATATTGGGTTAATATCAAATAATTCGCGATTATGACAGCAATATTTCAATAATTTTACGAAACCAAACACAAGCTAACAAATTTTATTTCTGACAGATACTTTTAAATTTTGCACAATAGACAACTGAACAAATGGTCAGAACGTATTTTTTGTGGTAATTTCACGAAAGCTTTGCAAATTCATTTTTGCAACTTTTACTGACTGGCGATTATTATTTTAACGAGACTGTTCCTGGTATTGCTTAATTACCACGCTTTTTTTATTTTGAAATGAATTCGAAACACTCTTATGTATTTATGTAAATGTGAATGTAATCTTGTCCTGTTCATTGCATTGGTCTCCTAGCGATTTTGTGTATTCTGTTGTATTGCATTGTATGTGCATGTAGATTTTTTGTTTGCCTATCCTGCTCGGGCCATTCACTTGGTCTGCAGTGTTATGTAAATAAATTTATTAATTAAATAACTGCTGTAAAATAACTATTAAATATGGTACACGATATGCCAGAAATTTTCAGGGAAATATTTTTTATGTTGCTGAAATTAGCATATCTAGGAACGTTTTCTAAACAGGTAAACGCAAAAATGTTCTCAAATGATACCACAATTCTGTGTTGCGCGTTAAAGGAGGTCTGCTTCTTGTGGCTGCAAAAACCGGGTGGTCTTCGAATCAAATTTTGTCTTCATGTCTTTCACATACTTCCAGCATTCTCTCAGTATAATATACGCCTTAGCATTGGCGGAGTTGGAAGTAGCAATAAAATATTAGTCAGGTTTACTTCTCTATAAAAAGCGCTCCCCTTAAAGAGATCATTATTCTTGTGCGGCTATAAATATTACTCTGTTAAGTTATTCTTGCAGTGGGTGTCCCTTACCCGGTATGCTCGGTAACCTTCATGTTTAAGAGTGGCATGCATCCCTCTGACAATAGGCTGGCATTCCGATTTCTACGTTGAAAGCATATTAAGGTTTTTTTTTTACCAGTCTCCTCTTACATTCTCATTCGTCCGCACTGTCACAGTAGCCGTTCATGATTGAGAAGCCGACCGAAAAAACGGCGAGATTGATACATTTGGAAAACTGCGCTTGGCCGCTGTCAGACATGTTTAGGGTATTAGCGTACCCATCAGGTAGAAAGAAAATTGTTACGTGAGCACGTAATTAGACTACATGATAGCGGCACACAGCATGCGTGCCACTAGCTTGCTAAGTGTAAAATCAAAGCAGGGGACATTACACAAAAATTATGAGGCATTTAAAACATCATTCGCCCCCATGGGCGCAAGGCGTAGGTATTCGTATTGAATCAAAACAGAGAACGACGTGAAAGAATGGCTAGAAACTATTTTAAGCAAAACACGAGCTTTATAATAAAGTGTAACCAAACGAATAGCATCGCATTCTTTCTTAAACTCGTTTAAAGAGGTGTTTTACCAAAAACAGTTCCGCCATGTCGGAGCCAATGTAGCGCCTGTACGGGTTGGGTGCTCGGAGTATCTTGCTGTTAAGCTCGTGGTTCTCGGCGCGAAACACCACCAAATCCGGGCAGCTGCGAGAAAAAAGTTGAACAGTTGCACAGACCACCCACGCGTGGACGATTCACATTGAAGAACGGTGAAACCCAGCCTTGAAGACGCGTACACGAGGAGAGAGTAGGACAACACACATGCTGGTGTGTGTGTGTGTGTTGTCCTACTGTATGTGTGTGTTGTCCCGGCGTGTGTGTTCTACTCTCTCCTCGCGTACGCGTCTTCAAGGCCGGGTTTCACCGTTCCTCAATTATGTGCCAACAGGCCCAACACCAAACTCTTCAACAATTCACATTGCTTAAGTGTGAATCAATCCAGTTTAGTTGGCTGATCAGTGCACAATTTGCACAGACAGATTCTTCGGCAGGCATGTCCCTTCGTACTTGTCGTATCGCGACTGAGCTACGCTCTGGGTACAGACCGGCCGTGGGACGAAAGGCTGCAAACAAAACTGGGGTCCATTCGCTTGTTTACTGCGCTCCACAAAGCTCGGGCTAGCGTGTTATATCCCATTTCCCACCATCAGAAATGCAGTTTCTATGCTGAGAATCAAGCAGTGAAGTGTACTGAATCACACCACAACGCCTTAGGCACCACCGCAAGGTGGTGGGCACGTGGTAACATACGACACGCACACTCTTTAATCGTTTCTAAAGAGCCTTAAACCTGCGACAACGTGCCACAAGTTTGTGACGGGTTTTGGTGAAATATTAATCAAAGTACTATAGTATTACCAAGAAAAGACATGTAACCCCGATAGCTTGCCACAAGTCTACAGAATTTCTAAAATCAACTGACCTTTTACTGAAAAAACAGTATCAAAATTCAGAAACGTCCATACCAACAAAAGTTCTAGAAACTCCAGAGTGACAATTGTAGGGGTGTAGGTAAAACATTCCTTTAAAGGGACACTGAAGTAATTACATTGTGGGATTAGGAGCTACTTGTAGTCTGGAGTCTGTAGGCCATGGTTGCGACCACTATCGCTGCGTTTACGCGAACTTATTCGCCAGCAAAACCAATTCGAAAATGCTCTCCTCCTCTCTGCGTCCTTGCCCATTTTCTGCAGCATTTCGTATGACGTCACAAAAGAATGGCTTGGCTTGACTGCGCTACGGCACGGCTCTCCGACCCAGCGTTTAGTCCGCCGGCCGCCAACGGGTCATCGCAATTCGTTCGCTCAGTTGAAACTGGGCCACGCCACTTTGTGAATGGGAGAATGTGCCTTTAGTTGGTTTGTACACTGTACCAAGCTCTAAGTCCAGTCTAGGTAGTACCACAAAAGCGCTGCACAAGCGCACACGCGACGCTTCGCTAACCGATATGCTAGTAGGAAACTGTAAGGCCAATTGAAGGCGGGAGAATAGTCCACCGGATTTAATATAGGCACTAATGAAATAAAATCAACTGGAACTTTTACCGTACAGCGCAACACTAGGGAGCAGAAAGCATTTTTTTGAGCTGGGTGAACAAGCACAGCGGTCAGCAGCACTACCACAGATCTGCGCACGCTTCTTCGTCTAATAAATGCAGTCACAAGACAGATATTGCGGGAGTCTGGCGAACGCTTACTGCACGAACGCTATACAAGAAATAGTCATCTGAGATGCTTCAAAGGCTAAAACTAAAAAAAACGCAAACTTGCTATAGATTATATATTTTATATTTCCTGTACTGTCGCGTTGGCTCGTGGAAAAGTGGTCTGGAGCGCTAGGTAGGTATTTTCCAAGTTCCAAGTTTGAATCCCCGAGAGTGCATCTGTATTTTTAGGTTGATTTCTTCGTTTCCAGCCGATGTTTTCTACACTGCGTTTTTGCGCTGTAACGTTCGTTTCTCCTCGAGTGAGTTCGCAGAACGCGCGCAGACTGACACTGACGCGCTAGCGAGTTCTCGGCGTGCTGTTGCCATCAGCACCGACTGCTTGCGGTCGTGGGAATGGGTCAGAATCAGCAGACCCTAGGTATGGTGCGAACATGCTTTTTACGATACAGGCAGTAGCCAGGCAAGTTCTAAAGATGGGGGAACGCGCATCGCATTTCAGCGTCTGCGGTGATGTGGAGGGCATTCTTCCACTGCGTAGGCCTCGGCTAATGACTGCTACGATTCCAAGCCGTCCTGGTAGGCTTATCTTAGGCACTTACAGCCGACAACATGGCAGAAGCGTGGTATACCGATTACTGAGATATCGAGAATGCCCATCCAACGATAACGTCGGAGGCCAAGCATGTCTCGCCGAACCGAAACCGAAACGTGTTTGAATTCTAATCTTGGACATCGTCCAATCACGTAGCACCTTTTAATGACGTCACTGCTGTTAGTTGGTGCGGCCGCCGCAAACCAGGTAGGGTAGTTTTAAGTGCAGAGCACTTTAGGCGCTCGCCTTGTCGTCCTAGCTCGCTCGCTCGACCCAAGTGTTTGGAGCACCAAGGCGCCGTTCTGGGGTAACGCTGTTGTTCGCGGCGTACCCCAGAGGCTTTGAAAGCCAAGCGGTTCATATAGTCATAACCGTTCGAAACTCGTGAAACGCAGTGGCGCTTGTCATACATTTTCCGTTGTTTAGCGAAAGAAAACTACAGGTACATTTGAGGGAAAATATACGTAATTAACCGGCAGCGCCCGCGTTCCTTTAGTTAAGGACGCCCGTTGGGTTGGTTTTTACAAACGCAAAATGTGGCAGTGCAAACGTTGGCACGTGCGGGGAGAAAAGCACAAAGAGAACAGAACTCCCGCTGGCGCAGTTTCAGGCAGGGGGCGTGCGAGCACTGCGAAGGGCAGAAAATTTGAATGGCGTGGGGGCTGCTAGCAGTAAGCGGATAACGGCGGTACAAGCCCATTATGGCGAAATAACTGCTGTGCACTTCCGACAGCTTTTTACATTGAGTGGAACGGCTTGTTTTGTTCTTATTGCGGGCTTTATAAAAAATTCCGCTTTATCGCCCGGATAAACTATGAAAGTGGTTTGATTTGAGCCAGTCTACACATTGCAAGGAGAAAACGAAGCTTCACATATTCCAGTAAGTGTCTTGTTAATGAACTTATCTATTCGCCTGCACGCCTCTAAAACTCCTATCAAAAAAACTTAAAAGCACTTTAAAAGCATGAAGGAATGCAAGGCCCGGGTGTCTGTTTGTTGATTGCACGCATTGCATTAAACTGCCAGCACCCTAATCTGATTTTATGCCCATTTTTTGTAGCGAAAGGCGGGTGACTGACTGATCACCTTTGGTTTTTGGTAGGCTGTTTGAAGGAAATAACATAAGTGTTGAGTTGATCATTGCCTGGGGAAGGTGATTCAATCAGCGCTTTTTTTTATTTAAAAAAGTCGTGTGGTGCATTGGTGTTCACGGACTCGGGCCTACCCCAAAGCCAACGCCCAACCCGGCCCGGTCCGCGAGTCGGGCTTCGGCCGCCAGACTAGCTTCGCACCTCGAACCGGGACCGACAAGGTTTGAAATTTTAATGCTACGGTTACTACTTACTACCTGTCAAACGCGAGAGCATTATTGTTCACGACCTTTTCATCTTGGAAAGGTTTCCGAGAATCAGATACTACTTTCCGGAAATTGTTTTTTTTTTGTAGTGCATTCATTCTTATTGCTATCAAGTAGATACATTTTCTTGTCCCAGTTCACACACTCCGTGGCTCTCAGGAGGGACCTTTTATTCCCCTCAATAAGAATATTTGGCTGATGATGGACACCGACGACATGGCGTTTCATTGGAGAATGCCCTAGTGTAAATAAGCGCCCACAAGACCACGTACTCGACAAGCCTCTCCATGATGCTGTGGTTCGCCAGTAGCATGTCGTAGCGAAGGCGGAGGAACAGGATAGATTCTGGGTCACTCTCCTTCATTTCCTAGGGAAAAACAACAGCAGTTCAATGGCGAGCGGAAGGACGGTTCAGTTGGCTCAAACAACAGATACGAAAATGCCTTATTACACCAAACCTTAACACTATAATTATTTTTACCACCCATAGCCCGAATAATGCATCGTTTTTGCTAGCCGCCCGGGTTAATTTTTGTTTATATGTTGCTGCTTATTGGTAACTATTACCACTAAACATTTATTCACAGTTGATAAGCGTAGTCTTGTGTAGCCTTCCTGTCGGTTATTATACCCTTTCGAATTGGAGGTTCTGTATAGAGACACCACAGCGGCTCCACAAGACAAAGAACAGAAGCTCATCAAGCGTCAGCGATAGGGCACCACACACACTGCGTGTTGGAACAAACACTGACAATCTTTAAAGCTCATTTTCGATAAACGTCCTAACTTTAGAGCGCTCACACTTTTCACGAAGATCGAAATTGACATTTTTTTATATAGAATACAGGCACATTATTTCTGTACTTATTCGAAATAAAAAACCTCTTCTTTACTGAATGTAGTGTAAGCCTCTTAGGCAGTTATGCGTCTGTTCACACACGAAAAAACTTCAAGCAAGCTTTTCTTTCATCGCAGTAAACTTATTAATGAGAAAACAAAAGCACAGCAGTCACCTGTGTTACTGCAGGATAAGACAGGCCATAACGTAATGACTTCTTGCAAAAATTTGATACAATATACTAGTCGGTGATGTAAGTAAAAATGTAAGGCTATTTCTTGTCGCAGCACCCTGTATATCAAGTGAAGCGACAACTAAGCTTTCTTAAATTACCCTAATTTGAGTTATGAGGCCTTGTACCGGTTAAATCAACCGATGGCGCGATTTTCGTTACGTTTGATCACTGCACTATGTAGAGCCTTTGGCAGAAAAAAATGGTTTCCGAGGCAAAATACAAATTTGCTTACACAAAAACGCTATATAAATCTAAAAAAACACAGTATGTGTGACACGTGTTTTTGTTTCTTTGAAACGGCTTGTTACGCCAGCTGTTTCAGGGGGGATAAAATATTACCCAACCTGGTTCAACAACGTAGAGGTGCCGTCAGAAGTAATGGAGTACGGGAGGTGTGGCCGAACCGCATGGGAGCGCCGTGTAGTTGCACCGGCACTAAACGAAAGGAGCAAAACACGCATGCGCGCCTGCCGCCATCAGCGCCATCGTCGAGACTAGTATGCTGCGAGTAACGCTCGAAGCCGCGTTAAAAGAAGCGGGTTGAGAAGTATAGAGGGGCTATCGGCATTGGCAGGCACGCATGCGTGTGCTGCTCCTTTCGTTTACTGCCGGCGCAACTACACGGCGCTCCCATGCGGTTCGGCCACAGCTGTCGTGCTCTAATTACTTCTGACGGCACTTGTACGTGAAGCCGCACCCATGACAAAGAACAGAAGGTGCTAATTGAGAAGTTCGCCGGAGGGGCACTAAAAACGTAAATGCAACATAAGTCGAGCCACTGGCCTCCAATATCTTGAGCGAATATCCTGTGGTGATGAGCTATCTCTACAAAGCCTCCCCCGACGTCTTGTCAAAGGGTTCAGCCGTTTGTGGCGCTTCCGCGGGCTAGAACACGGTATGTGAGCGCTGTTTGATGCATTCGAAGCCCCTCAGGCGGAATGTGATAGCTTCACTGACATCATGAACACATCTGCTTGCAGCGATTAGAGAAGTGCAAAAGCGCTGCGTGGATGTGGTTAATACCTGTGACCCATATTGGTGACCTTCTAGGCATTTGATAAAATCCTGTCTGTTGGATCTTGATCTTAAAATGGTACTGACACAAACTTTTGAAGGCCAGATAACTTCGGAGATAGATTGGTGTGAACACACATACAGCATCTGCAAAATATCAGCGCAAATACAGCCTATAACATATTTAAAATCAATTTTAAACTGTGCAAACGCAGCCAGCGGTAGACCTCGCGCAATCGATATTCCCTGGATGTGAAGTAAATAAACTAAATCCAAACACGTCACAAGTTTGCGTTGGCTGCTTCCGCACTGCCGGCGTTTCTCACCGGCTCGCCGCTCTGATCGGAGGTCACAACTTTCGCTCTCGAGTAACGAATGACCCGATCGTTGGCGGTGGAGACCCCGGGGTTTCGTTGGCTCATCCGGCAGCTGGCCGCGACCTAAGTTATACAGCGATTCCGGGCACTATTTTCATTGTTTTTTTATTACACTGGACGCAAAAACGCACCGGGGACTCGAAAAGCGCACTGACCGAGCCGCACGGTAGCTGCGCAGGTGGCGGCCACGGCCGCGAAGTAGCGCAGGCTGCCGCAGTAGCTTCGAGCGATAGCCTGTTATCGCTGCACGAAATGGGACTCAAGTCCCAAACAAAGCGGAACATACGAGAAAGAAGTTAATGATGCGACGGCGAATTGCGTTAAAGATCGACATCTGCATACGAGAGCGGCAATCGACTATCCGCCGCAGTGTCAAGCCTAACACATCGGTAGGCAGACCTGTAGGCAGACCGGCCGGGTGCTCCCAGCGCGCGTCTCCCCACCCACTGTCTCGAGCGTCACGCGTCGTTCTCTAGCGCGGCAGCAATGTCCACTCGCGGCGCCTGCATTACGTCCACGTCGCTCTTTAATTAAGCGGCTCACGAGATCAGTACGTAAAGGCATTAGTAGAAACTGCCGCCGACGCAGAATCGACAGTGCTACTGAAGCTCTGCCCTGTGACATCCGTCCGGCAGTCGCGTGGGAAGCTTTGTTTATACCAAATCCAGCCTTTCGCGGCACCCGCTGAAACCGAAACTGCGACTGGCCGCATTAAAAACGTCTTTAATTAAACAACAGCGCGCGCTGAGAGCAAATGATTCGTTGCAGGGTTTAACGCGCCGACGCAACGCAGGCTGATTAGGCGCACCGTAGTGGAGGGCTCTGGATTAAATTTCAACAACCTGGGGATCTTTCACCGTGCGCGAAATCTCGTGCCACAGGCATTTTTGTTTCTCGCCTCCATCAGAAAGCGACCTCTGCGACCGGGAATTGAACCCGCGACCTCGGGCTCAGCAGCAGCAACGCCTTAGCCACTGAGCCACCGCGGCGGGTGCTGAAGCAAATAGGGTTTCTACACGGGATAAACTGGTCATTAGCTACTTATCGCTACAAAAAAAAATAACAAGATGCAAAATTTTTGTGTCAGTGCCCCTCTAAACAAGTCCACGAGTGACCTCGGCTGCAACCGCCAACCACAAAGACGAAGTCGATTACGTGCCCGAAATCCTAAACCACAACCGTGAGGGAAGTAACTAATAAGCGTTAACGGAGAAGGCTCAGCAGACAGGATGGCTCGGCTAATTATTCATCGAGCTGGGCATTGCTCAACTGCCGTCCACTGCATAAAAAAATTACCATCCGTTCTTAAGAAAGTTGAGAGGAAGCCGCGAAGCCTAACAAGAGCGTATCCACAACTGAAAGTGCGTGAAAGCCTTCAAAGACCCAACGGGAAACTAAAAACGAACCCATGCGACGATTGTTCGCATGGGTTCGTTTTTCTATGAACGAACAAAACTCATCTACGAACGCTCTAAATGTACTACCAATACGTTGTTTACGAGGTACACGTATACTACTGTACTCCTTCATGATTCATGCGTGTATTGCCTATCCAGAACCGTTCCTTTTTCGTGATCTTCCAGTAACCGTTTGGCACAATGGAAGCCCGCTTTCACGCAAACGTTGTGTATCCAGAGATCTTACCAAAGCTTTTCGGTCCACCAACAGGTCTATGCGGAAAGGCATTAGTTTTTTTGACAGTACGCCATCGGTTCCACTAACACAGCTTTCGCTTTAAAAATGATTGTACAGGTGCCGCCAGAAGTAATTGGAGCACGGGAGCTGTGGCCAAACCGCATAGGAGCGCCGTGTAGCTGCACCGGCGGTAAACGAAAGGAGCAGAACACGCATGCGCGCCGGCCGACGGTGAGAGCCCATCTATACTTCTCAACCCACTTCTTTTAACGCGGCTTCGAGCAAATTATTCGCGGCATACTGGGCTCAGCGATGGCGCTGATAGCAGAGGCGGTATCTGGCAGCGTCGCTCACACACTTCCAGCGCACGCGAGCTGCTGGAGAGGCGGCGCAATCGCGCGGATCTGAAGTTAATTTTTTCTTTTCTCTAAGTTTTTTATGTGGGTATGCTATCAGCGCCATCTCTGAGGCCAGCATGCTGCGAATAATTTGCTGCGAAGCGAGTAAAGAAAGTGGGTTGAGAATTACCGATGGGCTATCACCGTTGGCAGGCGCGCATGCGTGTTCTGCTCCTTTCGTTTTACCGCCGGTGCAGCTACACGGCGCTCCTATGCGGTTCGGCCACAGCTCTCGTGCTTCCAATACTTCTGACGGCACCTGTACACCATGATGCATTCAATGTCAAGGGCTGCCACAGTAACCGCCCCCTCCCCCATTCTGCCTCCGTTTAAAGTGAATGTTTGCACTTGACGCCCCTCAAGAATTTGGTGTGACCATCTAATGAATTTGCAAATTTGGATGATGCATAGTACAAAGTGCCTCCTTAAAGCGCAAATATGATGAATCTGCAATGTGAGAACCTTGGATGACTCCCAGTCATGCCGATAGAAACGTTTCTCTAAAAACCTGCAAACCTGCATTGATTTAGCTTTAATCATTTAAACAGTTTTGTCCTAACGTTTCCTACGCAGCAGGACATTCAGCAAATATTTTGCAAGTTTTCAGTTCACAACAGCCCTTCTTCGAGAAAGCGAAAATGATCCGCTATTATGCCATCGAGGCGTACTTCTTCACCTATGCCCACCGCATTTCGAGTAGTGGCGAATTTAAAAGGTGGCTTCATTTTCTCCACCCCTCCCACTCCTCCTATTGACAGCGACTGGACAAAGTGTGGCCAAAATCAACACCTTGCATGTTATCTCGATCATGACAAGCACGTCGACGTTGAGGACCGCGGCTGGCGATAGGCGCAGCTCGACGCCGTGCACCGTGGCGTTGTTGACGAAGCGGGCCATGCCGGCTCCCAGGCGTCTCCAGAGGACGCCGTCACGCAGGCGCTGCAATAGCGGCCCCAGGGGCACCGAGGCCAGCAGCTGGGGTACGTTGGAACTGGGGTTGCCCAGCCGACGGAACGCCTCGAAGTTGGCCGCATCTGGGGAAAAAAAAACTGTGGTCGATCCCTCTGTCCTACATCAGTAAAGCACGAAAGTGAAATGTGCAGCGAAATCTGCAGCTCAGCGTAATTTGCGGGTCTGCGGCTGTCTTGTGGGTGTGCTGGCGAGGGACGTCATGCTGGCGGGTCGCTTCGGAAAAGGTGTACTGGCGTCATTTGCAGACGGATGTGATGTGAGCGAAATCTTGGCGTATTGCACATAAAACGCTTTTGTGTTAAAATATAAAAGCACAAACAGCATCTCCCCTCCGTGCATTATGGCGAGGGTGCGAAGTAAGGGAACTCAAAATGACTTACAAGTTACGCCCCGAGTGAACATCGATTTGCGCCCCGACCGTCATTCGAGTTAGAGCCTGTGAGTTGCACCTTGAGTATTCCCTAAATGAAAACTGCAACTCACGGCTCAAATTCGAATTTCGCTTGATTTTCGCTTGATGGTGGTGTTGCGCACGGATGGACGCGGACAGACATTGGAGGTCTTAAGGTTACTCCGCACTGTACAGGCGAAGGAGTAAGTCGTTTGACTCTCGGGTACTAACTCACTGTTCCTAGCCCAATGGGTAAGACGACTGACACTAACTCTGTCTGGTCTACTAGACACAGGGTCGAATCCTACCGGTGCCTGTGGGGTTTTTTGCGAGGTTGGTACATGCTATGGCACACGGACGCGGACGGACATTGTGGGGTACTAAGGTGCTCCGCACTTAAAACCCGAAAACGAACAACCCTTGGTTCTAAGGGTTGCTTTCACGCAAGAAGACCCTGTTTGCAGAGGTGCACCTTTTACAGGCCACTTGCTTCGTTATAAAGGCGTCACTTACGTGACAGATATGACGTCAGCGAAATCTTCGTGCAGCCGGGAATAAAACACTTTCGGGTTAAAAAAAGATTCGAAATATGATATACACGAGTAAAACTGCATAAACAGCGCGCATATACAGCGACATATGTTTTATGCTGTGTTGGGTAATCGCTGTTGTAGTACTCAAAAAAAAGGTGCCATGAATATTTATTGCTGTTTAATGTGCCGATCCGGCAAGTCATTGTAACTACCAAAATTTTCAAACGCAGTGTCAGTGTCTTAAAGTACATAATTTTCATTGCTTAAAAAGATTACATTAACACCCCTCACCCTACATTTACGGCACGTTAACATTCACCTCAATGAAGTGCCTGCCGCATCAGCGCTGTTTCAACTACAGGCCAACAACACTCGAGGGCTTCACGAGGTGTCGTTTACGGTCGAGATGTGAACCTCAAAAGCTTTTTAGGAACGCAGTGTGCTGTTCAATCTCCCGTAGTTTTTGCAAACAAAACAAACGAAACTCTGCACAAAGACGAAAAGCAGAAACGCCCGTGTGTACGCTGTTTCGGCGCAGGTTAAAGATCCCCAGGCGGTCCAAATTAATCCGGAGCCCTCCACTACGGCGCGCCTCATCGCCTGCGTTTCGTCGGCGCGTTAAACCCTACAATCAATCAATCACACTCTGCACAAATTGTTAGGCATGTTGTCTTTTGTTGCACTTATCCCGTTGCCGCATGCGAAGCAAAGTGTCACGCACTGGTGGGCAGGAGCGTGTAATCGACGTAGTCGCTGAGGATGTCCATGTCCCCCGTGTAGATGATGTGAGAACACAGGCTGGCCAGATTTGCCAGGCCTGCAAGTTTGGACACTCCGCAGACCAGGGAAGGGGGAACCCCTGCATTGAAACAAATAGCCGTGCGGATTAACGATAGTCATTGCTTATTTTAGGGCACCGCCCTTTGGCGCCCGCCTCTGGGCTGAGCCCGTCGTCGGCGTAACGGAGAAAACGAAGGCAAGTGAAAGAAAAAGCGAACGATGAAAGAAATAGAAGGAGGAGAGTGTCGTAAAATTGGGATCGGAGGGCAGTTCACCTCGGCGGCGCGAGCCAGCGCTCTCCGAAGGTATGCGGTGGGGGAGGGGAAGGGGGAGTATGCTGTGCCCGCACGAGGCACGAGGCACTTCGCGCCGCCGACGCAGAGGCTCATCATCGCTGCCGTCGAGAGAACCCACGAGTGAGTGCTGCCTCAGCGCACTGCTGCTGCGCCCAGATATATCATTAGGGAGCATCGTAATCGCCAGCCAATTTTTTAAAGCAAAGCTTAAGTACTTTCGTCCAGCGATTTCGTAGAGGATGCGCAAAGTGACCTTTTGACCCCCGGCGACACACCCGTTCACAGCCCATCACGTGATTCGCCGGGCCCGCTGTCGGCGCTGCGCACAAGGCCCCGTTATAAGCCGTTTTGCGACTTAGCGGCGGAGGCCGCTACGGGAACGGCCGCTCAGCTGATCGGCAGCCGACCAAAACCGGCGCCTTCCACGCATGCGCCGCTTGGTCGACTCGCGGGATATGTGACTCATTTTGCGCCGCGTTCGCCGTGAAACAGGACCACGTCGTTCGCCGAGAATGAAAGCGAGGCCGGGCCTCCTCTGTGAGCGTTGCACGGGACCGAGCGGCTTTTAGTCGTGGTCGGCAATACAGCTACATCAAAGATTAAGCAAGCGATACCAAGACTCAACCAGATTAAGCCAAGATTTTGCTTTGCATACCCAAGGTTAGCTGAGCTAAACCGCAGCCATTTTTTATTCATGTAATAGTCGCCCTACTACGTTGACTAAACACTCAATGTCTTCAGAATGACTGGCTAGCGAAAGTGAATTTATTTCTTTAGCTCCAAACAGTTCAGCTCCACAGAACAGAATGGTAGTGCCAGAGGACCTCCCGAATGTATCCAAATTACTTTCTCGAATGCGCGTCCTCATCTCCACAAACCTGATTTCTTGTCTCCTCTGGCCTTTGCTGCCAAGCAGGCATTTTGGCAATAAAAACCTACCAAGGTGCGCGAGTAAAAATAGAGTTTTGGGCCTCATTTGATCTCCTTTATTCTTTGTGGAACAATTTGGTTTGGCGCAACTTCAGCGGACGTAAGGGTGCAAGGAAATGCTATTACTTTTATTTCGGTGTCCATGTTTGTGCCTGTGTAGGTAGCTGCTGATGTGACCCGTATGAGAATAACTAGAATTTATATTAACACGTTTATAAATAACGCATTTAGGAATTAAAATGTGTGTGTTTGTGTTGCCTAATGGGAGTGGTTACTAGGCCATGGTTGTAACAGGAAAACTGCTACAGGGATGATACAAAAATTGAACCAATGGTATAAGCCAAAAAAGACGCATCCCAGGCAGTACAATTACTTTTATTTCTTTATTTCTTATTACTTTATGCATGTGTAGGAAGCTATTGATTTAACCCGTATAGAAGTAACAGGTATTTAACCTAACACGTTTATAAAAAAATGCATTTGTGTAAAAGTAACAGGTATTTAACTAACACGTTGGTAAACAATGCATTTAGTAACTAACGTTTGTGTGCTTGTGTTGCCTCATGTCAGTTGTTCCTGGGCCACGGTATAAGGTTGGAAAATTTTATAAGGATGACTGAAAAAAGTGATCCATTGGTGAGCCAAAAAACACAGTCGGGGCATCTTATGTTAATACTATCCACTTGGTTCAGGGTGCTCGGTGACTTGCACGGGCATCTAGTGCACCCTTTTTCTAGCGCTGAATTCATGTTTCAAGTAACAGAATGGAAATACTAAAGAAGCCTGCCTCTGAGTAACGTTATTAAGCTGATGCTAATTCCGTTGAGATCAGCTGTCAGGGCACCAGGTGTCGCCTTAATAGCCATGTTTTAGTAACTAACTAACCTAATAGCCATGTTTTAGTAACTAATTTACTTTAATCGGTTGCTGACAACCGACGCCCCGATTCAAAGGGAAAGCCACAAATCATCATCATCATCATTTAGGAGCGAAGCCCCTTAGGCAATTGTGCTGCCGGCGTCTTCTGTCGTCGTCGTAAGCATCGTCTCATGTAGTCACGGTACTAAAACACCGCAACACTCGTTCTGGCACTCTTCGTAACGCGTACGAAAAAACACCGGGACACTCGTTAACGCCTCGCCACAGAACGTAACGCGCACTAAAAAACACCGGGGCATTCGTTTACGCCTCGCTCAGGAACGCTTCGTAACGCGCACTAAATAACACCGGGAAGCTCGTTTACGCCTCGCGCTAGCACGCCTCGTGCTTTAGAGACACGACACGAGACTTTTACAGCAAAGCTTTATACCTGTGCCCCCCTCCCCAGTCGTTTCATCCCCGTTGGCAAAAACGCCGACGAGCCAAGAATGCATGTATACACTGCATGCCTCGCCTAGGTTTCATGGCCCGGGATTTTTTTGTCCACAAAAAAAGAAGCTATGGAATGAAGTAATCTAGCACGACAGTCATTAGTTGGATTTCATTTGTAAAAGCGGACAAATCCTTACATGTGTCGGCGTTTCTCCTTCCTGAAAATCATAAGCAAACACATTCAATGGGCTTTCAGTGGCGACCTCGTCGCCTTTTTTCTTGCACGTGTTCCCGCTATATTTGTGACGAATATAGCATGCTAAACAGATAATAAACTAGTTTAAAACCCGCAAGCCGCACGGACAAAAATATGTTGTAAGCACTCCCTCCACACAATTAAAAAATGCACAATCTCCGGAGGGTGAAATACAAGTTCACTTTTAAAGAGCAAGATGCATTCGAAAAGGACGTTTCCCTCAGTCTACCTTCCCCGAGAAATGCAGGCATCGAATTGGACGACGCAATAAATTTGCGTTACGGATGCACGAGAATGAGTGCACGCGCCGGGATACGCCTTGGTCTCCATGCACTTCGTCTTCTGAGAGTACCGCCTGGAGGCGCACGCCACTACCTGCTTCGGCCGCTTCTACGTCACCTACATCTTTGCTATTAACCTTCAATACTCACAAATAATAATGGAAATTAAAAATACTCACTACAAGATCGCACGAAATTAGTTAGCAAACGATTGTGGGTCGTTATAAAGTCGGTACGACATCTACAAATGCGACACGCCCTTTTTTCTTCCGCCAGCTGCTCGTGGTAAAAAAATATGCCTATCGGCTAGCGAATAAATGTCAAGTAAGTAAATTCGTGTGATACGCTGCCGAAACTATCGACAAATTTAGCTCTCTGGCCTTTAAGGCAGACATTATTGGGCTGTAAAATTTTTCTTTCAGTTAGTTGAACAAAGGGAAGACGCGTTTGTCAATGAACTCGACAAGAAAACAACGTCGAAGAAGAAACGGAGCCGGATTTTCTCCTCCAGCTCTTTCAGAGACACGTACACTCACCTTGTGGGTTCACTGTGCGGAGACTAACCACCAGCACACCTGGAAATGAACGATAACAAAGCAGATTGCGGCATGGGGATATTTCCTAAGGCAAATAAGCTGTTTACGAGATCATTTATTGCATGCTAATGACTCCCTCGCAGAAGCAAGAAGAAAATAATTAGGTTTAACGTGACGCAGCGCAATCAAACTTTGTGCTTTGTACTACGGTTGTGCTGTAACATATACTAAGGCAAAAACGTTAAGTGCCACATTCCGCGAAAAACTGACGTTGTTTTTGTTGAAGTGCAGTTGTTGTCCGGTAAAGAAAATGGCCGTCGCTGTAAACGTAGCACAAAATTTGTTGCGACACTTAAGCTTGCTTTCGTGGTTAAGGCGAAAGCCACGCGATACTTACTAGCTTGTGTACCGCTACATCACACTTGCGTCTCTTTCTTGGCTTCCGTTTATCTTTTGGTTCGAAATACTGTAACAGACTGCGACACAGTGTAGCGTCCCTTTTGTAGGGGTGGTGCACCTTAGGGGCTGGGGGTGTCCGCGTCTCTTGTCGTAGTCGTCTCATGCCGTCGTATTCTCATGTAGTCGCGCTACTAAAACACCGGGACACTCGTTTTTCGATGCCTAGCTCTAAAACGTAACGCGTACTAAAAGAACACACCGGGACATTGCATTGCGGGAAGCGCGAATTAACACGAGGACAGAGAAGAGAACAACATTGACAAGACGAAGCGCTACCTCCTCCCGTTTTACAACGCCACGCACTAGAACGTTTCATCTCCATGGGCAAAAATGCATAATAAAAGAACACACCGGACACTCGTTTTACAACGCCTCGCGCTACTTCTTAGCATACTTCTTAGATTGCTGTGGCGTGTGACACGAAGAGAACTTACAGCGAGTCTGTCTCTCATTTTATTGCTTTAATCCAGTTCAACGCAAAAGAGGGCGCCACCGCCTGAGCAACCGCGCGATTGCTCCTCCCACCGCCGACTCTCCAGCGCTAATCAGAGCGCGCGCCGTGTGGGAAGAGAGACACTTCCAATCTCTCAACTTATAAACTGCATGCTTCTTCCCTCCAAAACTTTCAAGTTTACTTATTTATTACCAATTCCTTTAGCCCTTGCGGGCTGTTACTGGAGAGTTAGTGAAGATTGCCAGGGATTTTTTTTTGCTTTAGTTTCTTCGTGTCACGGGGAAAATTGCGCCTGCAAACCGAATGCCACACGACACAGCTTCCCTAAAATCAGGGTTTTGCGTGGCTGGTGTGCACCTATTCTCACGTGCCGTCACGTTCAGGTGTCACGCGGCGTGCATTACTCTACATATTTTTTTGTTTCCAATTCATAGTTTTAAATTTTGTGAAGCGGACACATTGCCCATCAAAGCTCCCGATTCCTGGCCAATCCCCGAAGTGTGTATGTGCCACGAACGACGACAAATTGTGTTGTACGTTTGCAAAGTGCGGTGATAGCCCAGTTGGTAGAACACAGGGATGCTAGTACGCACTCTCAGGTTCAAACCCACCGCATCAAACATCTGTCATTTTATTTATTTAATTTTAAAGCGGTGGGTCTTTTCTTGACCGGATAACAACAATGGCGCTTTTTCACAGAATGAAGAACTCAAATTTTTAGCGTTTAAACACACGCGATGAGGTTGGATTGAAACCCGCGTCCCCTCAATAGCAGGCCACTGCCACTGCGCTGTCTCCTGACGTTGACAGAGGTTGGACCAAAGCAGTTGTCGCAGTTGCTCTTTTATTCGTAGCTCATACCCGCTTGGAAAATTGTGAAGTAATCGAAAGTTTCGAAGGGCACTGCGCCCGCATCATTAAATTCACGAAGATGTAAATAGTACACGTAAAAGTTGCAGAATATTGCTTTCCACGTGAAACAGGAACATACGCCACGTGAGTGGAACCAGGCGCACACCAGCCACACATAATCCAGTTTCTAGAGAAGACGTGCTGTGTGCCAGTCTTCTTGCTATAATTCACGCAGCATAAGACGAAGAAACGAAAGCGAAGAAACAGACGCAAACATTGTGTAGCAGAAAAGAGGTCGGTCTAAGAAGTTCCCGCCGAAGACATCGATACAAAAGCAATAAATAGGACATGAAGTTTTTAAATGACTACCGCCAGGGTTTCGCCTTCAAACCACCTGAGCGGTCTTGAGTGCTCCAGGAGTTTTTTTTTTTTTTTTAACTCCTAGCTTTCATCAAGTACCTCACGTACACCTCGCTCCCAAAGGTAATTGCTAGACGTAAGTCGACGCTTTTCGGTAAAGTCTCCGCGCAAAAAAATGATTTTCTTCCTAATGTACGACCTGATCCCAATACCCTTCTTTTACAATTGGTTTGTACGCAGCTTCAATTAACACAAATTTAGGCACTCTTTCATGCTCTGTAAAACTGCCGGCCGAAACATCCGTTATCGACGAATAAGCCAAACACATACCACCACCTTGTTTCTTGTAAAATACCCACCAGCTTTTGAATGATTCTTTCTGCCTATATAAAAATAAGCATCATAAGTGAAACAATAGATGCACGGGATTAGAGAATTCCACTCGACAACGATCACGTTTGAGCCGTTTACAAAGTAGTTAAGGAAGACTTGCGAAACGTACATCATTGCGTGCATCTAGCACCATGACGTTAATCCAGCCCGTGCCAAATGCAGACGTCGAAGCGTTGCTAGACCCAATTACTGAGGACATTTTAATATATTCTTAGTTGGAATGCACAGAATAATTTATAATGCAAAAAGGTGGCAGGCTGCGTATTTACAATGTGATAATACTTTTTGTCATCTTGTCTACATACCTGGGGACACTGTACACATTTAAAAAATTAAGCGAACCGAATTTTCATTAGCGAAGAGTTTTAGAAGGGCGTCCAAAGCCACCTAATAACGTGTACCGGCGACGAGTGGTAGTCGGTTCAACACGCCGCCACGCGTGCTCACCCCTCTGCTTGAAGAGATGCCGCGTGGAGGCCGCCAGTGCCGCAAGGACGACGAGGGTGAGCAGGAAGCCGCACATGTAGATGACCGCTTCGGTGTTCGTGGGCATCGGCAGACTGTCACGCCGCTCCATCCTGGGTGTGCGTGAAGACGTGTACGCATGATATCACATCAGCTGCAGCCCTAACCATCGCTTTAGTAACGTGCTTATGCAGCACCAGAAGCACCCGTACTTTCCCGGGAGTCGCCCACCCGGGCCTCGTCAATTACTGCCACTATTTATACCTGTAAAAATAGGTGCCCGATTGTTTGCCGACCGACCGACCGACCGACCGACTGACTCACTTAAGGAATAAATCATCGACGTCCAACTGCTATAACTATACGACTTCATACTTCGGAGTACATGTCCATCACCACGTGGGTGCTCCCCAAAGCGCTATTTTGGGAAGGTACACCCCTAAAATTAGAAGCGAGGTGATTTATTATTTATTTATTTATTTATTTATTTATTTATTTATTTTATTTATTTATTTTATTATTATTTATTTATTTTTATTTATTTAAGTATTACCTCGCATTGCCCGAAGGCTGTACTACCGACGGGTTACGGTATTAACATAAAATGTCTTCATGTTTGCTGCACACTTGCGCTTGAGACATTTTTCGATTCTTGAATGGTTCCAACAAAAAAAAAAAGATGTTACGAATACGTCCGTCCTGATACGCAATAGCCTTAATTTTGAAACATGGTAGTTCTATATGAAGTGTAATGGCGTTCTTTAAGGTATATTGTGTTGATTCTTGTTTTATCATTAGATATCTGAAAGGATATCTTTACTGCAATTTTCGTCGACGCGAGGAAAGCAGTTCCCACCCAAGTTCGTATTCAATTTGATTGCAGCTATCCCGCCTCTTAAGCTGTCCCAGGACGAACTTAGCCGCCCCGTTTTGAATTTTCTGTAGTTCATCAATCGGTGTGACCTGCGAACGATCCACACGGTACCGGCATAATCCAGTGCAGGTCGAACACATGTCCAGTAGGCCGTTAAGTCGCCCGTCTTATTGCACTTGGCGTGTTCAAGTACATGGTGTCAAGTAGGCCGTCGACTTGATCCCGTCAAGTAGAGTATGGTTTGCTCTAAAGATCCTAAGCTGCGTTGCATAAAATTTAGCGCCCTTCCAGCTCTCTCCACCAGGCCGCTTACACGCGCATTCCATGAGCAATCGATGAAAACACTACACCTAGATATTTATAACTGGAAGCTTCTTTTAGACGTTCATTGTTTAAAAGGCGCTCACTCTCCATCGGCTTCCCGTTCCTTGTAAATAAACGTGAATACACTTCTTTTATCTAAATTTATTTTCCGCAGGGTGCATAAATCCTGAACAGGTTCCAATTCAATGTTTAGTTGAGTAACGTAACTCTCACTAATTATTTGTTTGTACAGAACGCAATTGTCGGCAAATAGTCGCAAAAGTCTAAATTCATGAATATCGCGCCCACCCACTCACATAACCAGGTGTTTTTCAGTCCGTAAGAGGTTCTGAAAAGTATGTTCTTCTGTTCTCCACTAACAAGCACTAAGGGTGCGAATCTGCGTTTCGTAGCAAATTGGGTGTTTTCAGAGATTTTAAAGGTTTTTACACGATACCTTTATTGCCCTTACTCTACTAGTCTAATTCAAGTGCCTCAGCTTTTCTGTTCCTCTGCATGGCTCCAAAAAATACTGGCCGATTTTTAATTCCTCTTGACAGGTACCGCATTTCGTCAGAAAAGCTTAATTGGCAATAGTGATGCTTAAAAGCGGCGAACAGACGTGTACCTGGGTTCCGGCTGGCTGGGTTTTTTGTGGCCTTTGCGTCGTTTCTTGCATCTGCGACATTTCTGGCCCTTGTGCTTCTTGTGGCCTTTCCGATGTTCGGGAGAGAAGTCGATGATCACATGCTTCTCTCGCCCATCGCCCACAATCTCCGGTGACTCCAAATTCTCGGGTTGGCCTTCGGATGCGCCAGAGCTGTGTGTTCCGGACGAGGAAGTGCGGCTTGACAAAGGAGAGTTGGGGACTGACACTTCAGGGTCGTGGAGGTCCGAGGAAGATGTGGGCGTCGGGCTAGACACAGGTGAGTCGAAGTCCGCAGGACTTACTGGGGACGAAGCCGTGGTCATGGGTGAAGTCTCCAAGGCGACAGCGTCAGGACTGGGCGTTAAATCATCTGTAACTAAAAGAATCATTTTGTTGTGATCTTTCAAGCTTTCTGTATGTTGCCTGTCACAAGAGGGAATTGGAATATGAGTCTTAAAGTTTCAAAAATCAGGTCATTATAATGCCTTCAAGGGGGTTGGAATTGTCTTGGCATTTTAAAGTCGGCTCCACCTTGTAGGTCTGTACTCGCAGTGAACTTGGATACGGCCATTACCTTTTTGTGTGGTTTTAAAGCGAAGCAAGGTGTGCCGTGACGGAGGGGTGCACAATTTTTTTTTTATTGCGTGCCGCCTTAAAGGGACCTTGCAACATTTTTTTCAACTGTTTTTGAAATCTTAAATGCTTGCAGAACGTAGTCACCCATCACACCCAGTATTTAAATTAGGGGGTCGCAAAGTACCTTAGACAAAAATTACTGGCCTATGCCCATCAGATAACTTGTAAACTCGGTCAAAAGATTTTTCTCTCTTTCGCGCACTTTACGTTCTTCGACAGCTCGAATTAAGTCACTAAGGCCATGTACCAGGTGTTGGCGGATTTTCCTTTAGTTGCAGCACTGAACCCTTTCCGATATCAAATTTAAAAAACACAAAAAATACAGCACAAATGGAAGGCGTATCTGGGGCGACCAGCAAATCACGCGTTGCCGCTCCGTGCTGGCGATAACTTCAGCTTTCGTAGTGGTTCCAGACGCGAAGAAACAAGTGAAAGCGCTTATATAAAGTGCTGCAGGGTCCCTTTAACTTTCCTTCCATGCGCCCCTCCGCAGCCTTCGGCCTGGAATGTTCTTGTATTATTTTCTGATACCAGGCGCGCGTACTCTTTCCACAATCCCTCTCTCAACACGCGTCCCCTTGAATAAAATGAGCGATGAGCGTTTTATTGGTGTGTTCCGTAAGTAATACGCGTTTCGCCTAAAAATTATGAGCGATCCGGCACCGCGAAGGTGGACGACCTGCGAAGTCGAGGTGACACAAAAGTTTCAACGAACGTGCGCACTTCTTTATAGCCTTGATCGAAGGTTATTGTGAAAATATACACGCGCACACGTGCGGTTTCTTGTTTTCTTTCGGTTTTACTGTCTTTCGTGAGGACAAATACAAAACCTGTATGAGCCGGATAAACTCCACACGCCTAACGTTTTAACGGCCCAATCAGCCGCAGGAAAGTTCACACGCCCCTGCATACTGGCCAACAAGAGAGTGCAAAAGGTCTCTAAATAGAATCGGCATTGCTTATAATTTCCACAAAGAGGGCGGTGTGGCCGTAGCTCGGCCGACGCAGTTCACACAGCAGCGAATCTTTCAGAAACCGTCGGAGTTAACCCAACTGCGGTTCCATGAAAAAGTCAGTAAGAACGCAAACAAAAATTACGAAAATAAAAAAATTACGAACCTCTAGTCAAACTGTCTCACTTTAAAAGCAATCAAAGCACTAATGGAAAGAAGGCAGCCAAGGGTCTTATAGAGGGCCGTCACAACAAATTGGACGATCTCAGTGCATATCGAATTGAAAATGAAGGCCGTAGTTTTAAAGAATTATTACCAGCTGAGAAAAATTTTATTTCTGCGAGACGGCATCTGCCGTCTCCGAGGTTACATCGTCATACCAACTACGTTTTATCCCTCTCAGTGCATTTACTTAAGCATTCTCCAGGTCTTCTCAAATTAAGACAACGTTATGCTCCAATCTTGAGTTGTTCAGCTATTTTCTATTGACTGGTATTCTTGAATCCCTCAATCAAGCTGCGTTAACACCTTTGCAATACGTTTCACAAATAATTGTAGCGAAATGGTATCCTCTTCTCTGACGTCAATCCTGACTGCGAGCATTTTACTAATAATATACAGGTTATCCTGCCCGCGGATCTATGGGGTCTGTCCTGCAAGAGCACTATATAGGTCTCCCGAATCCTAGAGCGCTATATACTTCCGCTAACTCCCGGTCCTCACAAGTCTTACAACACTTCGGTTATATCTACTGTACCATGTTTTTTTTTGTGCTTTGTAACTTCAATGTACACAGGGTTATTACTCTCCGCGAATTTTTCCATTACGAGTTTGATGGCATGAACATTGCCTGTTGTAGAGCAGTATTCTCTAAATCTAGTGTATTCTAACAATGTTCAAAATCGGGGGAGGTAGGGGGAGTAAAGGCGATTAACTTGGATAGAACAAGAAATATGCCGATAGCTGAGTAATTTTAATCTTGATATCATCCTTTCTGAATTAAAATCAGGCTGGAATTGTCCAGAATGTAATGTTCTCGGGCACTGTGGGAAACATTTTCCAGCATTCCAGTACGCCATTACAAGTATTTTTTTAGTAGATTAGCGGTTATTACATTTTCACCGCACTTTTACTTGCCTTCACTGCTGCGAGCGCGCTTTCCATCTTGCCCCACTGCTGAAACCTCGCGATCCAGGCTTTGTCGTTCAAATCTGTTTCCCGGCCTGCTGCTGCTGTAGTTTAAGTCCGCGTTAGCATGCCCGCTGGAAGCATTATTGTTATTTCGATACTATGTCTCTAGACATCGTTTTTTTTTCTTCGTCGACCTTACACTGCCGCCCCATGTCATTTCTTTAGTTTTTTGTATTTTTACGGGTGGATATAACTGTTCTTGATTATGTTTGCCCTTTTTCATAATTCTGCCAAATAGATTTGCTGCTTCCTTGCTGCTTCCTTCCTGTGTACTGCGTTCTTTACCAGGTCCTCACCCTCCTGCATCTATAACTGACTCTGCGGTTACTATGGTTAGGCTCTCTATCGAACTGCCTACTTTTTCTTACTCTTCTGTTGACGACACAAGTTCTCCAGAATTGTTATTCGAACACCTGTGCGGTGTTTATTGTCTGTAATTATGGCGACCTTTCACGCTTTTTAATCTAACATCTAGCCTAGTTCTGCTCCTTCCCATCCTGTGATCACAGTTCTTGGCGTTGCCTAAAACTTCAACACCATGCAGAATGCACACATTGGCGCTGAGAAATAAGCCAAATTTAATATTAGTTTCACCACGAGCTTTTTTATGTCACTGCCTTCGCTTGTATGAGGAAGAACGTATTATTTCTCCAAGCCCTACGTCCCTTCAGCTACTCAGGCTACCTAATCTATTGCTTTCCACTGTCCGTTCGCCTACCTACCTCCCGACTACAGGGCCAAATACTCCCATTGCTAAATTCTACAGACTTCTAGCCTCAGTGATTGCCAATACTGTATCCTGGTGAAAGCCTTTAGTACTGTTATCTCCAAAGCTATACATTGGCGCATAGGTTTCAACTGCCTTAAACTTGTACATGCAAATTATGACCTTAACAGCTTTAGCTATTCTCCTAACCTCGCCTAACCTGTGATATTCCATTCAACTAATGAGGACTTAATAGGAGCGCAGGTAAGCCCCCCTTACTGAATGCCTCAGCGTGTTTAACCTTGCCATATTTAGCCTTCTTTCCCGGGTCGTAGATACCAACACTTCCTTAGCACCTTCCGTTGTATCTGTAACCTGACCACCGCCATGGTCATGTGCTATAGCGACTCCTCTTACCTACTGATGGTGTTGCATGGTCTGGAGAGTCACCAGGTCTGTGGTCAATTATCCTCATCGTGGTTTCTCCGGTGTCGGCGTTTTTCTGCAGCACCTCCAGCATGGGGTCCTGGTCGGTCTGGAAGGGGCCTTCACTGGAGACGCGTTGCGCCTCGACCATTACGGCATCCGTCACCGCTTCCAGCAACTGTCCCGCCTCTGGAAGGTTAGACGTGTTGGCGCTATTTGGTCATCGGCGCCCTTGCGTCGTTAAAAGAAAAACGCTGGAATGCAACAGTTAGATGCCGGACGCACGATTTGGCCGGCTGGCCTTGTATACGCGTCCTCATTCGAACTTCTTATAACCGGAAACTCTGCAGTACAATCCCGTTAAAATCAACAAAATTGTTTTTGAATTTTCCAGCGAGGACATCGACTCCCATACTACGTTGTTTCCCGTATGACAACGAAAAGTGTATTATTACTACAATAGTGAGCCAGGTTGCACGTAAAGTAGAGGTCGACTGAGGAGGAAAGAGAGTGTGAGCGCTTGTACGACTAGAAAGAAAGAGCTCAGAAACCTCGTGAGAAAGGGGAGCGAAAATATTCAATGTCTTCAGGCTTTGTGAAGTGAGGTGACCAGCGAAGATGCGCGCAGTTCACGGAGTGCACAAAACAAAACACGTATTCTTGAAATTTCTGAATTCAGTATGTTTTAGAGCTAATTAGCTGAGTGATACACAGAAAGGCTAGTTTTATCCTATCGTACAGAGCATGGGGCTGTTCATTTATCACCAGGTCGTATGCATCTTCCTGTGTAACCTGTCTGTGTGCAGCCATTGTTTTAACACACCAGCCCAAACGCGGTCAGGTCACATCGAGTCGTGAGACGCCGAATTTGAAATCTCAGAACAGACCGTGTGCCTTCGTGCGCCTGCACGTGCCCCTCCCTCCCTCCTCCCAAGTGCAGGCATAACGGAGCAACCAGTGATGTGCATGCGCTTAGCCGTGAAAGACGGCGTTCAAAATGTCGATGCGGAAGCCCTTCAAGCAGGATGGAAAACACCAAAAAAAAAGGTCGCACCGGCAGCTCCCAAAGAATGAAGCACGAAACACTAGCTCTTGGGTAGGAAAAATCTTCGTGCTTCGCCGATTTATCCATGCAAGCTATATGTGGAAACCGACAGATACGCAGCTTTGCTGTAAAAGCTGATTGCTCACGAAACCAGTTCAACCACTGCAGACCACTGGCGTTTCCCACGGAGCAAGAATTTACTTGGATATGAAGAGCGTGAAAATAATTTGCACAACTTAAAATATGTTTTTTGCAATTTGTTGTTCCAAGTTACTGCCCTTAAATATAAAGGTGATACCTTCCATGGCTTGCGAAACAGTCAGAGCAAAGTGGTAAATTGAAACATTGGACAAATCAAGGAATTCTCCTTTAACTGTAGGTGTGTGAAATTTCTTTGCGCTACACGTAATAGCTCCACAATTTGAATTCTGAAAGAAGCGCGATCATCTTAAAAGGTTTTGCAGCTCTAAAGAGATATTGTTCTGAGTTGGGTTTGAACTTCATCTCAATAAAAACAACACAAATTTCGTTCCGGCACCCAACCAATTTTAATCGTATTTCGCTCTAACGCATTTTAAACTTTAACGCACAAAACTTACTATCCGTTCTTTAAAATATCTGATAAAAGAGCGAAAGCTTTCCTTATATCAAACAGTACTGCTAAATTGCTCCAGAACATTGATAAAAATATGTTCGACCTTCGCTGAAAGTGCGTCCAATCGATCGTGAAACCTTCGGAGATCCAAATCGAAAACGAAGGACGAACCCATGCGGCGATTTCTCGCGCGCAAATAAACGCATCTGCGAACGATATAAGCGTACACGGGTACGTAGTTTATGAGATAAAGGTATACTGAGGTACTCCTTCATGATCGTTGCGTGTACTGTCTTATTTAAAACCGTTCCTTTTTCGTGATTATCAAGTAACCGTTCTCACACAATCAAATCCGGGTCACGCACGCGCATCTTATCAGAGCTTCTCTGTCGACCAACCTGTCTATGGGGTAATGTATTAGTTTGTTGACAGAACGCCATGAGTACCATTAAAAGAGATTTCGCTTTATAAAAGATTCGTTGCCCACTCGCACCAAATGCTTTCTGTTCATCACATTGAGTTATCAAGGAGAACTTGCATGTGGAGGCAGAGCTACTTATGAATCGCCTTTCAAAAATTGACGAAGTGCGTGTGGTACCAGGTATACACATAAGCTTACCGCGCACGATTACCTCCATTAGTTTTAGTAGTTGCCATGTAGGTTAAATGTGGAAAAGTGAGTCAATAATAAAAAAACTTGCCAAGCTAAAAAGCCCATAAAGAAAAATGACACAAAACTACGAAAACAGGCGCAACATCGAAATATTTCAACAACAGAAACAACGCTGCTTGTATACGACATCTAGGTGGCTATACGTCAGAATAAAGAGAAACGATGAAGTGTAAATGGTGCTAACAATCGCTCTTAAGCATATGTAAAACATTGCACATAGCAACAATACAACTGCCGAATCGTAAAGCAATCTATAAGGACAGTGACAGTAGCACGCAGCCATTAGAGGCGCATACCGAATTGCAAATGAATTGGGACGGCTGAGGTTCTGAACCCAGCGAAAATTTGACCACATTTTTCCGCGGGGGAAACCATGGGGTGCTGCGACGCATCTGGGCGGTGCTTGTTACGGTTGCGCCGACCATCGCGGTAGCAGACCTGTTAGTCTCCATTCAAATCATCGGTGGTCATCGGATGTCATCGGAGCGGCGGCGGTGGAGCGACTGAGCGGAGCGGCGCAGTTATCGCGTTTATATGTACCGCGCGTTAACGGTGAGGGGAATGGGAGAGAGTAGCGCATGCTCATGTGTTAACCGAGCGCTAACGCGCGCTGATGCACAGCTGGAATGGCGAGGAGAATGGGGGAGAGGCGTGCGGACTACGGATGGATGGAGGGACAAGGCGAGTCAAAGAGATGCGTCGCATCTAATACACGCTATTTTCCATTTAGCTAACGCGTAATTGGCTTCGATCATCAACCGAATTTGGGTCACCGATCTTATTTTTTTTTCGTTGCTACAAGGAGGCGAAACGTTACAATGCGTTCGTCGAAAGCATTCGTCTAAAGCATTCGTCGAAAACTAGACGCCTCTTGGCGCAAATTGCAGTGGAAACCCACACATCATCTTAGCGCACTCTGAGGGGAAAAGAACTGCTTCCCCATCATAAACGATTCTTGCCATTCTCGCGATCGTCCCGACTTGCACAAAATATTGTATGCGCCCAAAAAGCCTCTCAATGGTGCTCCTGCATTTTTTCAACTTGTACCCATTATTTGCAGCCCGTCAAACCTGGTGCCTCGTCACCGCTCCTTACGTACGACCGAGACACCATCTACCGAACATTCTCACAGAGAATACAAATGTTTCTGCACGTTCCGGGCGATACCCGAATTAAGTGCGTTACATTTGAACTAATGAACCTCAATATAATCGCCCAGTCTCCGAGAGCCCGAGAGGCGATGACCGAAGTGGCTCACAGTTACACTCACAGACCCCGAGTGCGCCAAGCGGTCTCATTGGCACTTCCCCTCAAGCAGTCAACCTTCGGGTAGTACTCACCCAGTAATTCCGGGGTCCCCGTTAGAAGCTCACTTGCAGGTTCCATGTCAATCGGCGTCGTAGGCCGGCGATATTAGCAAGCTCCAGAATGCGAGAGCGCGAGGGGCGTTCTCTTCTTCTTGTCCTTCTTCTTCGCAGCCTTGCCCACCCCAAAAATTACGAAAAATGTCAACGGCCCAAGGCAAATATGAGAATGATGATAGGCATGATATGAAATACAATGAATACACGTAAACTTCCCGTACCGCTCAGAAATTCAACTACTAACAATGCGTTTGTAATCATGGCTCTCTTACTGACAACATATTACTGCATTCAAAGAGGGCCCTGTATGATCAGCCAAGTTCACAGTTGCACATACAGACAGGCAGGTTTCCCATAGCCTGGATAAAAGGAAAATGTGTATGCAGACAGTGCACCAGAAAGCTTGCAACATACAATCCGTTGGCTGCAGTTAAGCGAATGCATTGAGTCTCTCCCAAGCGTCTGGAACCTTACATTACCAATAATATGTTTATGTTTATGTGACAACCACGCAAAAAGAATTACGTATGGGTTGTTCTCCGATTCGATCCGAATTGCGCTCGGCCATAGGTGGTAAATGTTTTTTTTAATTATAGCTAGGACATTTCTGTCTGACCAACACTTCTCTCGTGGAAACAAAAACAGAGATAGAGTGCGTGCTATTGCGATTGGTGTTTTAAAACTCTAAAAGAACATTGGGGTTACGTAAGAATTTTTGGTTACCCATATAAGTGCACAGAAGATGACACAGGAGACAAAGAAGACACGCGTTGACTGTCAAATGGTTCGTATTGGAAAACACCACCTCGCCCTACCGCTGAGCAGAGCGATGGAGGCAAGGTGGATTAAGATAGATTAGGCTGAAATAACCTGATCTGAGATGCATTAGGGTGAACTATGGTTTATTATATTGTAAATTAAGGTAGATTAAGATGAATTAAGAACAGTTAAGCACTGTGTGTGCTATGTCGACGTGTCGAGGCATTTAAAGAATGTACTTAACCAATTAGTGCGCCAGGTTTTTGTCGTCATAACACGGAAGAACACTTCACTGTCCCGCAAACGTTTGTACAAGCAGAGCTGTTTAAGCTTTTAGGTTCCGCCGTCAAGCGTTAGCATAAAAAAACAACAAAAATACCGAGCGCACGTAACCATGCGCCTCGTGAGGTGCGCCCGGCGTCGGCCAGCTCGACCTTCAAGAACACTCTCCCAGGGTTCGGGGCGTGATCTTTGGAATGCTGTTCTCCTAGCCAGTTCACGTGTATTCGCGCCCAAAGTGGGGCACACAGACGCCGAGTTCGCGCTACAGACGCCGAGTTTGCGGCGTCGGTTGCCGCGGGTTGTAGCGCGTGCTAACGCGGTCCGCTTTGGGAGCGATGTGAATGGCTGCAGACAAAGCAATCCGGGCCTGCCAGTCATAACAAATCTTTCAGCGGCAAGTTTGGAAATTCATGTGAGGAGCAACAGCCTGTCTCCGACCTGTCTCTGACGAAGGGAGAAGGGCACAAGCTTTGCTGCTTCCTCAGCCAGTGCAAACTGCGCAATTTTTTTTGTCTTGTGACTTCCCAGGCACCCACTCTTCTTGCCGATAATCTGGCCCCCTTTTCCACACGCTCTTGTAGGCTTCCTTGTAGCTTAGGAGAGGACCTTGACCCCGTACCTGTGCGCAACATTGTCATAATATGAGTCAACTGTGGACTTGTGTTAAAGCAGCCATCCTACTTTTTTTGTGAGCTTTCTGTTTTGGTGTCGCAATTGGGCTGTTATTGATTCATCATTATTTTTATCGCATCACACTATCGTGTCAAAATACAATCAGGATAACCGGCAGCTCTTGCCCTGGCCACTTGCCTCATAAAGCTGTCTCGGACAGCTTCGAGGCAAGACTTAGACAATACCAATATGAAGCAATTTTGTGACCAATTCTTCACGTTTAGGTTTTCCACATGTCGGGATTTTGACCAGCCCGGCCATTTTTAGGCAGAAACCGTTAAGTACCCCATTCTGCAAGAATCCGTCGTTACGGTTGTTGTCCGGTCAACAAAATGGCTGCCTCTGTGAAGAGTATAAAAAAAGTGCGATATAATCGGTCTTCAACCCCGGATTCCACAAAGGCCGCCAACGCAGCAACCACTGCGCTATCTCCACACATTTTTTCTATTGTAATCGTACATACATGGTCGATGTTGGAACAACAGATGCTGTTACTTTCTTCCATGTTCATACCAACCTGGGGGATTGGCCAGGAATCAGGACCTTTGAGAGGCCAAAGTGCCGCTCCACAAATTTTACAAAACTTTGAATTGTAAACATAAGTTTGTTGAATACAGCTTGCCTCATGTCACGTAAATGTAATGGCTTGAGAGTATAACGCGCACACTGTAGCCATGGAAAGACGAAACTCTAGGAAAGCTGCGGTGTGCACCAGTCTCGGTGATAAAATAATTTTCGCCACAACACACACAGAAGAAGCGAAAAAAGACACCGGAATACGACGTAGCATAAAAAGAGGTAGTTGAAAAGTATCGCCATGCTTCCAGCTTTAAGTCTTGTAAGCAGACTTTAGTGCCCCAATTATTTTTTGTAGGCATCAGACTGATTACCTGCCGGTACTTAAAACTGTCCTCCGTCTGAAGGTTGTCTTGCCATCATACCGAGATTTTTCTTGTGTGTTTAATTAGGGTCAATTGAACAAGTATGGCGATAAATACTTCCCGAAAGAACCTGAATTTATACAAGCAGCACGTAGACAGGCGAGCAGAGAAAATACGGGACAGTGTGCAGTCCCTCAGGAGATGCTAAGGCAGGTGACGAGCACTACGCCACCTACGAACCACGGAAAGCGCGGCAGAAAGCCGTAAGCATTGCCTTTTACAAAGAGTTGATTGTGTTTGGCATATTATGGTGCTGTTATGTACATATCAATGTATAGTACATTGTGGCGCTTGTATTGTATACTTTTTAACGTTCTTTTTTTAATATGAAGTCACTGTTTTCATGGATTCAGGCATGAATAAAAGCTTTTTAATCAAATGTATGTATGGTTAATTTTCAGTTGAACAAATTCAGAGCAGTAGCCAATTCCTGATTAACGTTGACTGAAACCATTTCCGGGAGACACCTAAGACTGCTTACGAATGGTATTCCGAAAGCAAAAGGGAAGAGACTACAAAGATGAAGAAGTATATAGTAATATGACGCAGTCAAGGAAAGCGAGAAAGACATGGGAATAAATCGTAAAAGTGCGGGAGAACTACGGAAATAATAAAGTTGGACACATCTGAGATTGGAGGGGATGTTGGAGAATTACAAGAAACCGCAGTTAGTGATGCCGACGTGATTAGATGAAGGAGAAAGACAGGAGAATGAGGGCGTAGCGGAGAAGGATTCGAGAGGAGCGAGTGCGCGATTTACAAAGCAGAAGGCGAAGAAAGAAGAGAATATGTGGTGAAAAGGTGAAGCGCACGAAAGTGAGGTTGTGGAGTGGAGGGGAACGGTGAGGTGGTGGTGGGTGAGTGCGGAAGCAGAAATAGAAATTACGAGAGGTAAGTTTGGAGGAGGCAGAGCAAGAAGAATGGGTGGCAGTGAAGAGACTTGGAGGAAGGAGAAGGTGTAACGAAGGAAGTAACTGGGGAAAGGAGGATAGAAATAAGCGTAAGGGACAAGGAGAGGGATGGACGAAAGAACATCGAAGAGGGTAGAGGGAAGAACTACTTGCTGGGCTAGTTGAAAAGTTGTTCCCATGATTGAAGCGCAGGGACAGAATTAGCAGCGGCTTAGCTCGGCTATGGCAGGATATGCGAAGAGAGAGTTCAGGTTCAACTGGCTATTCTTAGCTTTCCTGGTTGTCTAGGATTAGCTTGATTATCATGCTTACTGGTGCTTTAATAACACACACACGGTATACGCATAATGTGACACATGTATATTAATCAAGGGGCTCCGACGCAGCGTCACTGATCGCCCCAGAGCTTAGCTGGTTCCACAGGTGCATGCCGGTGTTGCTGTGACGCACGAGCCATCGGTTCCACACCCGGCCACCCCTCGCATGATCATCAAGTGGGCCGGGCCGACACGTGCCGTGCTTGCGCACCACCGTGTTGCTGCGACACACGAGCCATCCGTTCCACACCTGGCCACCCCTCGCATGATGATCAAGTGGACCGGGCCACCACGTGCCACGCTTGCGCAGCACGGCTCTCCAGGAGCCACGCGAAACTGCTCAACCTCGGCCCGTGTAGCTCACGCGACAAAAACAGGGACGGTGAATATAGAGTAGACATTACAGGCGTTAACTTCCCTTAGCGCCTGTTAGTTAGGAAGTTAGGAAGTTATTGCCGGTCCTGTCTGCTCTTATCCACTGTTTGCTTTTTTTTTCGTTTTGTTTTTTTCGTTGCGCTTGAATCAAGGGTAGAGGAAATATAAGCCACAGGGGACGAGAAGGGAAGGCCTACGTAGAACGGGTGGTAAGTGGATACGGCCTAACATTGAAAGCAGGAAGACATACTGTACCCGAGGGCTCAGATTGGAGGGAGGGGGGAAAAGTAGGGCCTGCGAGCTTTTGGGAGACAGCGAAGTGCCAGAGAGGAGAAAATGCGATAGACGCAGAGAGAGAGAGGTAAAGCGGAGGGAGAGAGAATGCATTTAATGGTAAAAGCGAGGTTAGCCGAGCCATATCGCTTAGCATGCTACGCCATATGAAGAAACGAAAACATGAAGGTATGTGAACAGAAATAATAAATAAATAAATAAATAAATAAATAAAAGCGGGAGGAAGCGCAGTGTTATAGGGTGAGTTGGAAGAGGAGTGTAAGATTTATGGGGGAGCATCGGAGGTGATTAGTAGAGGAGGACGTTAACTTAGGATTGATTCCGATGTTTAGAAGCAGCAGTAAAGGCAGGTAGACCATCCGTTGCACGGAGTTGATTTCAATTGACCGGAAAATAAATCCGGGCTGGCCAAGGACACGATGGCTGGATGCCCTACGAAAATTCGGGGGAAAGAATAAACTATGATACACCACAACAGACATACAGTGAGAAATCTTTTGCGGGAGCCCGCGTCCTGCTGTGGACAAAAACGGGCTGCTGTTGCTGATAATAGTTATGATGATAATAATGATGATGACAAACGTCAGGAGTTGGTGGAAAGAGAGACACGAGGGAGATGAATGGGAGGAGGAACAGGAGTTGGGGACAACATGAAGGTATAAAAGGAGAGAGGAAGCGTTTGGTTGCTCGGGTGCAAGAAATGCTATCGTCTTTCGGTGCCATTTCCAGCAAAGATAGCCTACGAGGCCACTTTATCAAGAAAGCCTTGGTTAGCCCGTCTCACGGTTTTGTATGTTTTTTAGTTGCGGGATACATTATTCCGATTCGTTGTGATTTCGAGGGACACGTTGTTAGCATGTATACTTTCTGCTTCAGCTGATAATTGCGTGCCACATAGCATAGCAACGTTTGTCTGTGCAGACGGCCATGCCATTAGAGATATAATTTTCCCTTTCATGCAGCAACAATACACAGAACAATATTCACATCTGGTTAAATGAATTAAACTAATGGGCAGTCGACCTGTAAAATTTGCAACTTAGTAAATACGAGCCATTTTGATGGGTACCTCAGCGCTCAAATTTCGGTCTGTGTGACTGCCTGTCGCTGTGAGGCACTCAGGAAACTCAGCCGTCATGGTGAAAGTTAAATAACACTTTATGAAGAAGCATATAGAGCCAACTCCTTTAAAAACAACTAATTCTCTTGGCATTTGTCGTACATGTTCACATTTGTCAGCAAACATGGAAATGCCGGGAATTGCCGGGAAAACGGAAAAAGCAGCAGATAATACAGTGGAATCCCGTTGATACGTTTTTCACCTGGCCCGGAAAACGAAACGTAACAACCTGGGAAGGCAGCAGTGAGGATGCCTTCGAAAATGAACGAAAACAGTGTAGCTTTACTTGCAACCATGTATTTCTGCAACTTAAGCTTTCGCACCTTAAAAAACTCGACAATGAAGGACTGTCATTGTTTGCGATCGCTGGAAAACACCACGCGCCGCAATTCAGGGTCTCTAGCGATGTGGGACTGTCTTCCGCGCTGGCTTGCTTGCCCACTACGTTTAGTACTTCAAGCTTTTCTTGAAGGGAAAGCGTGTCCCGTTTTTGCGACGCCATCAAGGTGCGAACAAAGTTCGCGGTTGCAAGTTCAAACGGTGTTTCTCAAAGTTTGAAGCGCACGATCATGACGAGAGCGCGTGCTATTCTTGCGGTGTTTTTATGGTAAACACGCAGCATTAGGCAAAACGTTGTAAGCACAAGGATGATGGTGATAGCATAGAATGGCATAGGGCCATCTAGTTGTAACGAATCGCATTCACGTGCGGCTTCATGCAGTCAGTTCCGTAGCCAAGTCTGGCCAAGGCTCGTCAAACGTCAAAATGGAGGTCCCTCTCATGTTGTCCAGCGGTTTCGAAGTGTCAGATTGCGACGAATGATCCGGGAACGTACCCTGAGACCACTTACGTAACATTATTTTAGTAAATGGAGTGTCTATGTAGCGCTGCGCCGGGCAGAAGACAAAAAACAACGTAGCAGCCTGGAAAAACGTATCACTGAGGAACGTAAGAGCGGGGGTTCTACTGTATATAACCGACAAGAAGCACCGTTTCTTTCAATGTAAAGTATAGGTGGGTTAAGATTATGTATAACCAATTATAAAATTGACTTGAACCTCATGTAGCAGAGAGGCGAGAGTGAAAGTAAGCAGTAAGAACAAGATGTTCTTGAGTTGTTCCACCTACTGAAGCCGAGTGGTTTCAACCGATGGCGCATGCTCAGTGCAAAAACTGGAAAATTGAGTACGATGCAGCAACTTAAATTTTGATGTCATGAAAGGGTGAGCCAGATAGATGTAGAACAGCGTGACGATGTGGCCACGAAGAGAGGAGAGCGTGTTAAATAGCAGCGGCAGAAGAAGCACATATCGCCTGCTACCGACATTTGCAGGGAAAGCAAGCAGATACGCTTGTATAATTTTTTTTCGTTCACATAGCACCGCCGGTGAAAGTCAAACTACAATGCCGACCGAAATACTGTCTAAAGTTATATCTTAACATGCCGATGTTACCGTTTAATGATGCCGCGACCTGTCGATCTTGTTTGGATCGCTTCCTTTAAAATGACATCACACATTTCCGGGAATATGAAAAGACATAGAATTTACCCACAAATTCAACCATTCTACAATCGGGTTGGTGAGGTCGGCTAGTTGTGCAGTTGTATGACTCTCTCTTACCACTAAAAGCCCGTCTCATGTCCTGAATGGGCCAGAGGCGATCACGAATTTGTAAAAACACATTGCTGGCCCCATAATTAATCATTATCAGAAAAAAAATTTAGTGAGCCATTACACAGATAACCAGTGCGTTACTGTTAATGACTCGCTTATCCAGTAAAAAAAGTAGCTGGAACCAAGGACTTGTGCCTTGCAGCATTGCTGGAGTACTCAGAAATGTCAGGCCCCAAGTGTCTCGGTATGCTGTTTACTCTGGGCGTTGGTGAGTGAGTGAGTGAGTGAGTGAGGGAGTGAGTGAGTGGTGAGTAGTGAGTGAGTGAAGTGAGGTGAGTGAGTGAGTGAGTGAGGGAGTGGTGAGTGAGCGAGTGAGCCGAGTGAGGCGAGTGATGAGTGAGTGCGGTGGGAGGTGAGTCAGTGAGTGAGTGAGTGATGAGTGAGTGAGGTGAGTGGTGAGTGAAGTGAGGTGTAGTGATTGATTGGTGAGTGAGGTGAGTGGTGAGTGAGTGAGTGAGTGAGTGAGTGAGTGAGTGAGTGAGTGAGTGAGTGAGTGAGTGAATCAGTCAACCAGTCAGTCAGACACTCATTCAGTTAGTCAGGCAGCCAGTCAGTCGGACACCTTTATTTGTGGCGTGTGGGAATTTCCGACTGCAGAAACTAAATTTTAAAGCCTTCCAACAATCTTCACATTGTACTGCTTTTAGCTCAGCGTAAACCAATCGGTGTCAAAAACTTGATAATCCTTACGAATATTTTCAAAATGTTTTTATTTCTTTAAGATCCCCCCAAGCCGAGCGCACAGCTTAAAAGCACCTAAACATGTATGGAATGCGTGAACCTTGATACCAATTATCCACAAAACGGGCTCCCAGCAGTTGCCTTAGAATTTTGTACTGCGTGCGTGTGAGAAATGTAATCTGAACTAGTCGTCGGTCCCTTTTTTTTCCGCAAGCATAATCGCGGTTGTTGCGCCGCGTATTTCCCAAAATGAGGGGCGCCCAAGAGTCCGGCGCCAGCGAGAAGGGCGCCTCCGATGACAATCGCAGCAGGAATGATGACTCCCTTCACAACTTTGCCGGCGTGATGTTCTTCCTCGGGCGGCTTGATGCCAAGCTCTCGGAGGAGGTCTAGGGCCCACGTCTGACAGTTGTTGCTCGTCAGGTGGTACCGGCCGGAGTCGCACATTTTCTTCAAGAGCTTTTCAAGTAGTCGATCAGGAACACGGTGCCTCCCCAGGTACCTCTGCAGGCGAACGAAAAATGGACCAATAAAATATTTTTTTTTCAATGCGGAAGCATTCAAATGTACTTCATTGCACAAAAGTGAGTGGCATGTTCAATTAAACACATTTAGTTGTTTAATGGTTGTAAATGGTAATGGGAGGAGGAAAGCATTTAAAAAACTAAAAATTTTCAAAAATAAAAAAACCAGTGAAAGCTGTAAAACTACCCGAACAAAATCGGAAATTTCTCTCTTAAACACCGCCGCCGTACGACAGATACAAAAATAAAAAATTGCCGAAAAAAACCAACCGAAACAAAAATTCAGGCCCTCCAGTCTTGGAGAAGGATGACCAGTGAAGCAAGGGCACAGTTCAAAGAATTACTGAAACAAAAACACGTTCGTTCGCAATTTGCGACTGAGCATACTTCCACCTAATTATCCTAAATAAACTTGTAAGGAACATTATTCTAGCGTATAAAACCTGAGGCTGTTCGTTTAAACCAATGTACTATACTCGTTCCCCGGAGGAGCGCAGACAGGTCGAATCGGGCCGTGAGACGTCTATATGCTTCAATCATCCCCAAGCAGAACGGGTACAGCAATGATAAGCGCGTGAATCCTGTCTTCGAGCGAGAGTCCATACCTTCCCACCCGTATACGCCTAAAGGTGGCAGCGGTGCTCTGCACATCCTAAATATCGCTCCGGAAGCCCTTCTAGCTAGGCCAGAAAAGCACCGGCACACACGGGAGCCCTTCAAAAAGGAAACACAAAACACTTGCTCTTGGGTGCGAAAAATATCCGGTTTCCGGATATTTATCCAAGCACGCGACTTGCAGGACCGACGCATGCATATACCGCTCCACTCTCACAACAATTGCGCGCCCATGCACTATCCGGAGAAGAAGGACCAGCGAAGCTGGACTCACTACACCAAGCATTATAGGAAACACAAAACATGTTTGTAGATTGCAGTTGAGAATATTTTCTATCTCATTGTTTATTGAAACTTTGATGCACGGAAGTGTTATTGCGACCGCCCAAACATGGGGTTGTCCGCTTCCCTATATCGCGTTATAGGCATCGGACAACGCGACGTGCACCCTGACAAGATTACTGCCGTAATTATGTGAATTCATTTTTGTTGGTTTTCTAGAGAGCAATAAACTTAGTAAAGTCTAATAAGCCAACACCAATTCACAGCAGCGGTAATTCAAACCGTATTTTGGCTTACGATGCCTCGGCGACTTCGCAGGATTTGAGCGCTGCTAACTGCGTATGCTTGCGACGTGCACACCTGTAACATAATGTGAGGTCATTTAAGTGCAGGAGAAGAGCAACCGATAGTGGTTTAGTTAATTAGTATTATCAAATAACTATTTTTACAGTAACGCATAAGTCCAACTTTGGAGAAACCCTTTTCTACAGTATGAAGTACTTGTCTGCCATCCGAGCAGCGATCGCATTTTTTCTGCCGCAAGCAACGCTGTTGTGGGTGATCAGCTATTTTGTTTATGGGAGGGGGAGGGGGGGAGGGGGGGGCTCTATTACTGCACAGGATGATCCATATATGTTCAGTGTAGCCACCCCGAATGCTACAATCTATCTAGCCAACCTTAATGTACAATTTTAATGATCATCCTCGCCATAGAATAATTTTTACGGCCCAGACCAAACCGTAATGCCTTAGCGCAGTACAGTGAAACCCCGCTGACACATCCCCGGACTTACGACGACCCGCTTCTTACAACGCATCACCGCGGTACCGGTAAAACTCCCTATAGAAACCATGCATCAAAACCCGCCGATGGTATGACGCTCGGGGTGCACGCGGTCCTCTTCATACAAGGGACCCTGGCGGGGATAAACCGGCCGCTTTTCCCATATTTTACACCATTTAGCCGCCCCTCGTCCTGACCTTTGTTATTCTTTACCCACGTTTGATGCTGCTTGATGAGCAAAGGTCCGCAGGCGGGCCAGACCACTTACTGAATTGACGCAAGCAAGCAGGCCGGTACTCGTGAGCGGGAGTCAAACCTGCGACGGCCCCCACGCAGCAAGCAGTACGCCAACGCGCTAAGCGCGACAAGTCGAAGTTCAGGTGGAAGGCGGACCGTGAATTTGAAGCTCCCGTGTAGCCCGCCGACAAACGCCAAAACATACGACACACCCCCACGGCGACGAACGAACAGCCGCTCTTTCCCCGTCCGCTCGATCAAAGTTTCTTCCTTTCACGACGCTCTTTCAGTGTCTTTGAAAGCCCGCGTTGTCACTCCGCTCTTTTCTTTGCTAGAGTGCCTTAATTTACGCGCGTCCGCCACAAGGGTGGAGCAAAATACAGGAGACGATGGGTGGAGACACGTACCCGCTGGCACCGCCATTTTGTGTCACTCGCTGGCCGCCGCAGCGAGGCACTGTAGGAAGACCGCTCAAAATTTTCGCCGCAACACGGTGTACTCGTGAAGGTGAATTTTCTTTTTTCGCGTTGCTGGATCTCGCGCGAAACTAAAACAGCTACCGTATTTACTCCTATAATGATCGCACTCGCATAATGATCGCACCCCTGAAGTTCGTCGGCAAAATGTGACTTTTTTTTATTTCCCGCGCAACGATCGCACCCTGAACATGCCGCAGCCTTATGTCGTATGTGTGCCAAGTCTAGACGACGATGATTGTGCTTACGTCAGTTTCCTCCTCTTTCAAAGCGATATGGCTACGTTATTGCCGCGGACTTGATGATATAGCAATATCGGCAAGCGTGAGTTCATTTTTGGGGCGGAAGAAACTTTCACTAAATGCACACAATGTACTCACAAAACATACAAAAAAACGCGCTCGGCTTGCTGTGTCGGCAGCCGTGTCTTGATGTCCCACACTGTGACAGCAGCAGCCACTTATCGGTCGACCTGTTCTCACCTCACAGCAAAACTCGTTCCGTTGCGTTCCGTAATTCCGTAATTCCGGCGCGTTCCGAAATCAAAACACTGCATTCTTCATCCCTCGGTGGTCATTCGGTGGTCAGTGGAGTCTTTGTATTCTGTTTTTATTTGTTATTATTTGACCTCATGAGACTTATCGTAAACATTCTGAGCTGCAACTTGCGTTTTCTGCGCTGAAACTTTTTCCCGAAAATTTACCTCGCGTAATGACCGCACCCCTAACTTGCATCAATGTTTGGGGAAAAAAAGTCCGATCAATACGCGAGTAAATACGGTATGCGTTGAGCATTGTGACCCAATAGCGGCGGCACGGGACCGTTCAAAGGGTGTCTACACCATGTACGGCAATGCCGTTTTTTGTTCATCTCCGCCTTGTACTATCGTTCGTTTCGCTTGACCTCGGCAGTTTCACACTTGCCGTTTTCTCCTGGACATTTCCTCCACCACGTCGGCCTTACATCGCCGGCGCTTGGCTGCGGGACCTGGACGCCATAAAGGGAGGGGGGCACAACATAGGCGTTGCTTTTTTTAACTTGGGATTTCAGCTAAAGGATCGCAAATCACGCGAGAACGCGCTAAATATAGTAGTCTAAATAAGTTCTTAGCCACCTGTCACGTGAGATCGTCTACTAGGCCGGCATTTAACTGCACCCCGGTCGTACGACACCCCGGTCATACGACGGTTTCTCGCGGTCCCTTGAAAGTCGTATTATCGGGGTTTCTACTGTAATATGAAGCATCACGCGCTTACAACACTAAAGTGGCGAATTCAGGCCACCGCTTGTTTTCTTGTTTTTTTTTTTCCTTGCCGGTTTTCTTAAATGATGTGTGCGGCGTATCCGATTTGCGAATCAACTTTTTTTGCGTTTTTGGTAGGAAAATGTTTCATGCTAACAGCAAGACGCTATTGTTACCCAATGAAACCGAATACCACCACAGTTATCAATGTTCCTTTATCTCTTTTGGACGGGTTTTTAAATTACGATAGCATCGTGGCACTGTCTTATCTCTTATTAGCCTCTTATACCTATCTAGTATAAGAGGCTAAATTACCGCTGACGTAGGCACGAATGCATATTCCTATTTTGCACCTGAGATAGCTGCATACAGGGGAGATCCGGTTATTAACTGCTATTCTGTTCCCTCTATTTGCTATTTACCAGGTAATCCAGTTCGTGTCCTGAAATCATCTTAGTCATTCCGAGAAGGTGACGACTACGAACATTCGTCGCCTTCTTTTCTTGCACACTCTGCGGGGAGTTCTTTTCGCCATGGCACCTTTTTGGTCACTCCTGCAGCTAACGACTTTATGATCAACACCTGAGTGTTAATGTGCGCGTATTTTGTTGCGTATTGCGAAATGGTAACTCAATTGTTTTCTGTTTTTGTTCCTATTCTAATAATAACTGCGCTGGATCGTCAGTGGGGATATTTTTTGATCTGTCGCGTTTTTTTATCGCTTGCTACGGCTACCAGGAAACTACTGGTTTATCTTAGGTCAGCGAATTCACCGCCGAGAGTGATTCGTGTAAAACAATAAAACAAACTTCCAATCACAGCGCTTGTCACCCGTCCTGGTGTCTGTTTAACACTTTTTGTTAGCCCAGGGCACTGCGTTTGGCATAACAAAAAGCGCAGCTTTATGGACACACCCGAAGAAATACAGGAACGGAGGTTACGAAGCGTCGATTTCATTCTTAGGGCAAAGTGCCGGCGGCGGACGCAGCACGACGAATACAGCGGCCACCTCTTTCAAGGTTACTTCCGCGCGTAGTAAACACATTTCTCGCTGAGAATGTCGTTGATATCATCCAGTCAATATGCTAAAACAATTTCTCCGAACACGAGCACGTCCTTTTTCCTCAGGTAAGCATGTGCTGGTTCAAAACTGCAGGGGCGCAGGAGTGAACCACCCTGCGTTAATGCTTTTCTTGTCCCAGTTTTATTAAGTCAGGCGGGGGTTTTTTCAAGCACTTGCACTAACACTTACAAGTAGCTATCGGTACAGTTAAATAGAAATTGCTCAAACTTGAATCGAAGTGGCTTAAGACTCCTTGTTTACAAAGCTGGCGTTTTCTTGACGGATGCAGTCAACGGTTGACAGAAGTTTCTGCGCAACATAAAAATTAGTAGTGGCTTAGCTCTGCTAGCCAGGATATACGTAGCGTGAGCTAAGGTTCAGCAATGCAGTCCAATCCAGTCCAATCCAGTCCAATCCAGTCCAGTCCAATTCAGTCCAGACTCCAGTCCAGTCCAGTCCAGTCCTGTCAAGTCACTCCTCCTGGCGCATGCTCAGCACGGCTTTTCACGAGCCACGTGAAACGGCTATTCCGACGCAGCGTCAGACTTGGCTACTGCGCAATTGAGGCGCACACCTGGGCACGCGCCTGTGCCAGTGCGTCTGCCGCGGTTTATGACGCAACACAATCCAACGCAATCCACTTTAATCCAATTCAATCCAAATCCAATCCAACCCAATCCAAGCCAAGCCAAGTTAAGCCAATCCGATGCCCCTTGCGCTTGCGCAGAACGTGCCTTCACGGCACACGCGAAACTGCTCAACCTCGGCCAGTGTAGCTTACGCTACAAAATAATTAAAAACAAAAAGCGTCAGCCTGCGCCACAAAGTAGGACAGGCTAGTCCACCGTTGACAGTGGAAGTTCTCGTTCGTCGCCTCTTGTTCAGGCAGCCTAGAAAAACTAATTACTTTTGAGATGTTTGCACCAGAGGTTTGAATTGCACCAATAAAACATTCAGACCCATAAATACGGTGAATGCAGGCTGGCATGATTATATTCTTGTCATTGGCGAACGCCTGCGTAAGTGGCGACGACGGTGCACCTTGCCTGCCCACGGGATGACAATGCGGTCAATGGTGGCGCTGCCTGGGCGTGCAGTGCCCCTCTTAGGTGTCGAACGCTACCTATAGGTCCGAACCCTGGTACTTGGAATGACGACAGGATAATTCTAGGATTGAAGTGTCCAATCTCACTTAACCCCTGTTGAAGAAACAGTCTCCACAGGCGAAAAAGATTGTATACCAGTAAAAAAAAATGTGTAAACGAGGAGCTTTCAAAATCGGAGATCACAACACTTCCTCGCTTTATGCAAACAGCTGTGTCTCGTCGGGGCGGTTTACTGCCCTGCGAATGAGCTCTCCAGCGATTTACTGATAAGGGCGTTCCATACCTTACCTTAGCGTTCAACCATCATCGTCGCTAGACAGAGGGGTGCATTTCTGTCTAATTTTACACGTCCATGCACCCTTCTCCAAATCCAAACTGCTTAGATAAGTGCCGGCGTTATGTTCTGGGACGAGCTGCAGTGCTATTCTTGACACGCCACTGACAGCTCACCTAGATAAACTTAAGATTCTTTGATGCGGAGTCGTAATGCCCACTACTCCGTGACAACATCCATGTCATAGGTCTCTACTCGCTATGGAAGACGAGAGTTATTGCGGTTGGCTGTACCGAGCGCCCCCAACCGGAGTGGGTGCATTTTGGGCAGAAGACGCAGTGGGCAGTTACGGCCCTTGACGGGCCTAAATCATAATCAGAGCTCCATAATGCGTGGGCGCGCTGCTCGCAAGCTCTCGTGGCCTTCGAGGCAAAGGAGCAGAGGAGATGGGACTCAATTTGAGGGTTTGAGTCGGAAAGCACTATAATGCACTTCTGCCCACCAAGAAACTCTCCTCCAGGGCCTCCCTGCCTGTCCCTTTTCTCCCATTTCGTTCCCTTCAAGCACTTCACAAATGACACCGCTTGACAGGCACTCTTTCGAGCATATATCTTCCCGCACTCTAGCCACTGCTACGATTACCCCTCGACGGGTGTTCACTTCCCCGACATAACGTGTCGCTGTGTATTGGTTCGCATAAATCTCAAATGTGTGTATTTTCCTGTGTGCCGTAAACTACTTTTTTTCCTGAGCCATCTGCAATAACTCCATGTGGCTCTGTATCTCTATTGTAAATAAATTCACTTTTACAAAGCAACGTTCCGTAATTGCGAAAATGATACAATGGCTTCATAATGCGAGGGACTCTGGTTGGATGGCGACTATAACGGGTTACAACTTAATAAGAACGGCAATGGAAGTTGCCGCT
>JABSTR010003168.1:0-29911 GCA_013339765.2 Haemaphysalis longicornis | reverse complement strand
AGCCATTGCTGTTGCTGATCCAGGCATCAATCTACACCATCATCGTCATTCGTAGCGGCAAGCGATTCGTCTGCGTTTCTCATCGCACACTCATCCGCATTCATTCGCCAACGGGCGTCGGCGTCGACCAGGACAGTCGTCTTCGACCGGCGAGATGATGTCACGGGACGTGACGGACAATCCCCGTGGCGCCATGGCCCACCACCAAAGCTCGTGACGACAACGAAGAGCTGTGTGCGCCGCGCTTCCAGGCCGGGCTCCATTTTGGCAATGTGTAAATAGTCCTTTAACCATTCTGTCAATAAATCGGTTAATCGCTACATGGCCCATGTCATCTGCCGCCACGTAACAATATTATGAGGTGCGTTGTTTACTGGCCAATCTCCGTAAATCTCTAAGCAAATTAGGATATAAAAGGTAAGGCTCGTGCCCGCGCGGGGCACGAGACAGAGCCCCGTCGCGGTGGCTTCTGCCTCGCAGAAGTGACGTCACCCTAAACTCGGCACGTGACTTCCTGTGACGTCACTAAGCATGCTTTTTTCGTTTTCGCTCAAATGAGGACATTTATTGACGGCGCATGTGTGCCATGTGGGTTTCCGGCCGTGGCTCCAACCGCAAGCTTGACACAACGTTACGTCCTTAATGCCTTGCACAGCGGCTGACTCGCGCGCTTTTAACTTGTTGGGAGGATTGTTTGTAATTATTTAAATTGAGTATGCTTCGTGAACTTGATGCTGCAGGCCTTGGTAAGCCTTACGTTTCCTTACCCGCCGCGGAGGCTCAGTGGCTAAGGTGTTCCGCTGCTGAGCATGATGTCGCGGGTTCAATTCCTGGCCGCAGCGGTTGCTTTTCTGATGGAGCCGAAAAGCAAAAACGCCGTATGTAGGAGATTTTGGCGCACGTTGCAGAAACATCCGGGTGGTCAATATAATCCGGCACCCTCCACTACTGCGCGCCTCATCGACTGCGTTGCGTCAATGCGTTGAACTCTACAGTCTATCAATCTAACGCATCTTTTATGAAAAGCTGCTTCTCCCCGCTTTTTCGTGATTTTCTTGTTGCTGCGAAATATGTTGCTAGCTTCATATTGTCTTACAGTTATCGTGCGATCGGCGTTACGGTCCTGCATTCGTTGACAACTTGTTCCGATCATTACAAGCACCCCGACCATTGTGTAATAATTCGGGCGTAAAACGTACGGATAAGTATTTTCCAGCGCTTCGTGCCGTGAGTTACGAGGTAGCTGACTGATCATAAGATAACGCAAGCGATGCTGTGTCATCGGCGTCAGTGTGTGCGCGAATCAAGTATCGTGAGTTAGCGCCGGGCATCGTCGAACGCAATCCGTCCACGCAAGAAGCTTGGTCTGCAATTTTTCTCTTGGGGCAGTGCAAGAAACCTTACTACCCCGAGGAAACGATCCATGCTCGCTGCGTGCAGGGAGCGCCGCTCCACTTTCGTGGGTGCCCTGGCGAATGGGAGAACCCAGCAGCTGCCCGTCCATGCACAGCAGAGGTACTCAAGCTGTCGCTGAAACCTGCCGCGCACTGGTTGGCTTCCTTTACAGGGAAGTTAAGCTCCAAATGCGCAAGTTCGGTAAAAGTTAAGCCGATAAGGATTCCGTTTGTGCCAAGCTTGACACTTTTGTTAAATAGCGCTCTAAAGATTGGTGTGCACAAGGTAAACAAGTGACATTTGTTTTTCAAATTTGTTTAACATAATACTATTGTTGTTTCATGAACGGTAACCCGGACAAAAAGCCCAACAAGACTTTCCTGTTGGGCTGACAGCATGCCTCTGGGGCCAATAAGAAATTCTGTCGGCCCTCTATGGTCCCAAATAATAGCCTAGTCTTCCAACAGGGAGCTTAACCTTGATGGCATTTGTAGGGCCAATAAGAAGCTCTGTCGGCCCTCTATCGTCCCAACAGCGTAGTCTTCCGACAGGGAGCTCAACCGTGATGGCGTTTACCGGCTCACCAACACGATCAGTGAACGCCAACAGACGCCTTGTTGGTAATCAGTGGCGCGAGCACGCCATCAGGCAGAACCGACAGACGCCCTGAAGGCGCTTTTTAGGGACTAAACAGTAGCGTCTATGTCTGTCATAGACGGTAGACGTCAATGTTTGTGTTCTGATTTTCCCCCTAAATAAGTAACAGTCAGACGAACGATAACATAACGATGGGAAGATATGCTTTGGCTCATACCACGGCAAGCACAATAGTTTGTTGCTGCATCCTCGGTTGCTCTTCGTCAAGAACAAACTGAATCGGCTGTATGGCTTTCTTCGAGGGCGTGTATGCCGGGGTTCTATCTTCCTTTTTAGCGCCGTCCGGCCGCTGGGGGCGGCCCCTGTTAAATCTTTTTAGCTCGTTGCTGCCGTCCACAGTACCTGTTTGCTGTACCTATTACGTCGCCGCCACCGCATGCTTCGGTCGCTTTCTAATATCCTCGCATATCCTCCCAGAGCCAAGCTGCTAGAAAGCACGTTATCGGATGTTGTATAGATACCTGGTGTTATGTTGTCATTATCCTGAAGCAAACAGGCTTTGAAACTATTTTATGCTAATAGGGCCTAAAAGAGTTTATGGAGCACATCTACGAGGGAATGGTTCCTGTACAGCTTGACATTACCCCCTCCCGAGAGTACTTAATAACTTGTGCAGGAACTGGAGCGAAGGGCTATGTGAAAGTGAATGTCGGAAATGTCTTCATTGGTGTTTGTAAATATTTCAGTACAGCTTAAAGCTGTATGTATCATGCATGGCTTCAACAAAACAAATGACTCTAATGAACGTACATCTGCTTTGGGGTCAATGGACAGCATGTGAGCATACATAAGTCATTGGCTATTGACAGTTTTGTTACTCAAAAACAGGCTATATTCAGGCAGGCCTTCATGAAATTGGCAGGCCTTCATGAAATAAATGCGGGAATGAAACTGGACAAAAAGCTGCGAACACATGGACACTGTTCATCACAGCACCTGTCCTTGTACTTGATTACTGTTGTCGCTGTATTTCTCCACAAAATATAAACCAACTCTCCTAGCTTCACACCTTCGTCCATAAAGCAAACACAGTGTTCCTCAATGACAAGTGAGTCTACCAAACTACGCTGGCTTTGCAAAAAGTCAATAATTACTTGATCTACTTTCTCTGCACAGTCTGTGGTGTGAAGTTCCATTTCCAATCAAAAGACCAAGGTTTTTTTAGCACAATACACAGAAACAAGGCCACATATGCAAGTGATGCCTTCTAACATTACACTACAGTCCTACAGAAAAGCCGAACGACCAAATCATCTATTTGCTTGAATGCAGAGCTCTGCAGAGAAGCCACAAGAACATTCCTTTTTTGCTGACACCAAAGCTTTGCTGGAAAGCCCAAAACGTGTGGCTTCTGCCACTGCTGATTTCCTGTAAGACAGGCATGTGAATGTATTGCAGTAAGACATTGGTTGTTTAGAGTTCTTTTACAACAAGATAAATGAACCAGGCTGGCTGGGTAACAAAAACCTCGAGTTAGGTTTCAACAAAATGTTTGATGTAATATGGGAAAATTCTGTTTGTTTTAAATAGCAAATAAAATTTTCATTGGGTTTTGACAATAGCTAAGTGGCCCATTGCAAATAATTGGCTAAAACTAAACAGAAGCAATGTTTCAACTGCTGCAATCGTGTGAAATAGGAAAAGAATGTGTTGGGCACTAAATTAAGCAGGCATGATCCAGCTGGGAATGTGTTTGTAGAGCACAACAGTTATAAAGCCGTAGGATAAAAAGGTGAGCTTAGTTGAGTTACCACCAAAGAATTGGTTGAGAGTTGGAATGCGTACAGAAATTAACAATAGTTTGGATACCCAGAAACGACAGGGAACTTCACGTGCCTGGTGTTAAGTTTATTAGCACTGAGCTTAATGTACCCCACATAACACCATTGAAGACTGTTACGCCTGCTTTGACACAGCAGCCTTTAAGGGATAACACCGTTTTATTTGAACACAGGTAAACAGGAGAATGTAGCTTAAACAATTCATTTATACCTAATTTAGAAAAAGCAGGGTTTTTAAAGTGAAGCTCGGAAGCAAGCCAAACGAAAGGGACAAATGGCCCGTTGATGTTGTTACTAATCATAATTTAAACAATCTTGCCGGAAACAAATCCCTTCCATTGAGTGAGTGTGTGTAATCGAAAGATGTTTTACAGAAAATTTTGTGAATGCACTGCACACGTATGCCAAAAGGTATTTTGACTCCCCAGCCGAGGACGGCGTCGTCTTATGCTGTTGTGAGGTACAAGGGCTGTTTGTTCAGGAACCACCCTCTCTTTTCTGTTTGCCCACTTTCTTTCTCAGACGCTGCATTTGTGTGCTTGCCGTGGGAGGTTGCAAACATGAGGACCAACTAAGGCGGGGTTGCCCCATGCTCGCGCAATTGCTGGAGAGGTTGTACAATGTTTTCAATGTCTCCAACTGTTAGCTTTAACCTTTTTGCAAAAAACACATCTAGATTGGCTTTGAGAAGTGTCCAAAATACCAAAAAGGACTATTTTTACTCCAAACTTGCCAAATGGACCAAAGTAGTCGATCCACGTGTGGAATGCATCGCATTAAAATCAATGAAAACCTACGCTCTTAGTACTTACTAGAGACTCATTGCATTGGCTTATTGCATGACATTGTGTGGGTGGGTGGGCTTCTGGTTTCCAACTGTGAAGCTTGTTTGTTTGTGTTAAGAGTGTGCAGCGCTGCTGTCAAACATCTTGAGACTTGCACTGCCCTGGAGTGTACAACCGTGGATTACTTGGAGTTTAGGTTGGCCATGAGAAATTCTAGTAAATGGTTTCAAACCAAAGAAGCTGGCTGGAAAGCGAGGATTTGTTTAGCGGCCACTGTTTAGGGGCACAGAAGGCAGACTGTAAAAAGGCAACGAAAAAAATACATGGTGGGGTCAATAAAAAGACTTCTTTAGAATGTTAGCAAATGACATCATATTTATTGCAAACCTCAAGAAAATAAGATACAACAGGTAATGTGTAAAGCAGTGGAAGCTCCATACACACTTTCGAGCTATTTTCCTGTGACATCACAGAATCTTGTTAGTGCGATGGACAGCCACATAGCATAAACGGGCGATTGGAGTGGGGCCTCCATTCCGTTTGATCATAACGTTTCACTGGTAACATATAGTTAACAAACAAATAACTGCATTTACAGTGCACGTCCTTGTAACGTCAGTCGTACCTATAATAAATCAATGGAGTTTGAAATTGCAATGTCTTTCATCATTTATTTTGGTTAAGCTCAGCCCATGATTGCCTTGGCCTTTGCCTGTCAATACAGTTGCAACGGGCTCGCTGCTTATACCCATGCACACAAACAATCCACTGATGCTTTCATGTTCCAGGCACATCTTAACATTCTCTTTGACGTTTACTATTGAGCCTGCGTAGTACCCATGGGTTTTCTTATGCTCGATTGCGTGTATGTGTATTAGACACCATGGTTAGCCATAAGTATACCGTTCCTGTTAACGTCTGTATGGCTTCTTCTCTGAGCCTATCGGATGGGTGTCCTGAATTGAGTCCCCTTGCATTGGGGGACCCAGTGAAATGTGGCCAAAAGAGCATATACCGCCGCATATACCGCGAGACGCGAAAGTTATGCCAATGCAGGAGCTGTGGCTGACGCGCCTAGCTAGTGTACCTTTTGAAGGATCAAAGTCCTAATTTGTCGTAGCATCATGTAAGGGCCAATGTGAGGAGCTGAATGCAGGATGGTAACTGCCCAGCCGAAATCTGGGCCATGGGACACGAGACTGCCACTGTTCTCACTCATTAACATCATTTGTATCGCAGATGTAATTATGCCTCATATTATTGTAGTGAAATGGCCCACCACTACAGCTGCAATAATTTGTTCTGAAAAATCTTTTCATGCGCTGAACACCACGCATTTATGATGCAAGAGCCGCATGCCCACCAGACTTTTCTGCGCCCAAAACGTATCCCGGGTAAACAATTTTAAGCCACAATTCCGTCCACTGGAAAAGATATACAAGAAGTGGGACAAACTGCTAATTTTCCAGTCTTCTTTGCTAATCTCCCTAAAGGGGAAAATACTGTGCTGTGTTGTACGCGGTATGTGTGCGGGGACACAGAAGATTACCTTTTCTAGCTATTCGTAATTCGCAATTGTAATGCGCACATACGACCAGTAAAATATCAGTTGCCGCGTCAGGCCTTCGTCCTGAGCCCTGCACGCTTCGCCGTGAGTTTTGTGCTGCTAAGATATGTCATTTTCAAAACACACCATGACTTCAGTCCACCCATGTAAGCATTGTGAACTTGCCGTAGCGCAACCTGTTGATAGGAGATGCCGGCACGCGGACATGCGGCAGCAGGCCCCCATAATAACGCATCGATGGTGTCTTTCCTTGCGTGGTACGTGGGTGGTTCGATGTGGGTCACTCGGCTGCGCGATGTCGACTAACGCAGCTACCATCGGGATACATCAGGCGGTCACAGGTCCGCATTACTCGAGAGCGAAATATTTGGCTACCACGTAAAAAGGCGGCCTGGGTCCCCGCACACGCAACGTTCTCGTAATTTCTGATAGTACTTCTAACTTTGCCAAGTCTGCTTAATCTACGTTGCCGACCCGAGAAAATCAATGATTTCGGATACGCCATGAAGCTTCATGCGGGTACGTTCTCAGATACGCCATGCCGCCGTACGCCCGCATGGCGTATCCGAGAACGTACCCGCAAAAACGAACAAAAAATACTTTGCTCAGAAAACTTCCAGCAGATGACTAGCTTTTTATTTATATTAAAATGAGAAGAAATCAACTCTTTGTAATAAAATATGCAATTTAGTACAATTGTTGCTTAGATAAGGTAGCTATACATATTTTTGACGTCACGCGGGGCACGAGCCACCGCGAGGGGGCTCAGTCTCGTTCCCCTTAGTTTCATACAATAAAAACTAGAGAGGAATCTGGAACTGCGATCGCCCGCCTCAATCAGCGTGATTAGTATTTCTGGGTTCGGTTTGGCGCTCGATTGCTTAATGACGTTAATATTGTTGGATCTGTGTGGGAAACTGGACATGGATGGAAACCAGCTCATGCAGATAAAGAGGAATGCACATTTGTACACACTTGACTATTTCCCCACAGCCACAACTGTCTCTAGCTAGCATAACAAACACTAGAGGAACTCCAGGGGAAAAGGAACATCTGCCATGCCACGCGTGATGAACTTCTAGCAAGTGCTACTTGCATCCTCAGTGGGTGCGCTTCGTGAGGAGAGGACCTGTTGCAGGGGCTTCCAGTTGTAGCAATCTTACTGCAGCAAGAACTCTGGTCGGATTATTCCGCATTTGTCAACCCACCCTCTTAACAGTTTAAACGCCAAAGGCATTTCTTTTATAGCTGACTGCCATGACTACCGATACAATGTCTATGGCCACCACATACGTGAGAATATCAAAAAGAGGCCCTTAAATTATATTTTAGGCTGCCTTATTAATAGTTTTCAAAAAGTGCCCAAAATTTGTTCAGTTGCATTCTGTGGCTGATTGGTTGTTAGGCGTAATCGAATAATAAATTTTTTCCCGGCATTGTTTCAGTTACCTGGCCAAAGACCTTTGAAATACTCATTCAGAGGTTTGTGTTTGCTGCATCTTGGTATTTTTTCTGTGACCATATATTTCAAGATGCGTGAATTACACATCAATATTCTTGCTTACAGTGTGGTGAAATGCTTAAGTTTGCATTGTAAAAGCACAAACACAGTGTTGATGCTAAACTGTTTGCCACAGCAAAAGTAGGTTGTCTAAATGCAAGCAAAACATGCCTGTTACTTTGTACAAATTGCAATGTGCAGTATATGCTGTACTGTCAGCAGATTTTTTCACATAGTTTTCAAGTTCAAGCTCCCGAAATTGAAGGTATTGTTAATAATGGCTTGCTTGAGGGACCGACCCTGTTGCTAATGTGAACTATTTCGCAGACGAAACAGATAAGAGAATGGCTTTTAAATTTCTCAGCAATAAATTGTTAAGGTGATATCTGAAGTATTGTGTAGAATGCTTTTTGTCATGAATACTGCTTCAATTGTGTTTGTACTTTATTTACCTACCTACCTTGTACTTGGCTTACCTACCATGAAGCAAACTGCGACAGTTTTTGTATTTAGTTAGTTTAAGAAAAAGAGAGCGGTAGCATTTGTATGAATACAAACATTCAGGGGTGCATGCAGAAATTTTAAATTGAGAACATCTTATTGCATAGAATTTACTGGTTGTGCACAGTTAGAGGCAAGTCCAGAGAGAGACTGTGAGAAGGGGGTGGGAAGGCCCGTGGATCTACAGTGGGGAACCAACCTTGGGCCATGACCAAGAAAGATGGAAGGAGTGGGTGAGATATTGCAATCTCTCAGTGGGGTCAGTTTATTGGACACTTGGGAATATATTCACACTGTAGGCAACTAGATGATTGTTTGGCCCACAAAAGGTCACATCCAAATTTTATCAAGTCCACAACTCCCTCTTTCGTGTAAAGTATTGTGAATTTGATTTCGTATTTTTTTGGCAGGTGGCCCGTGAGAAGCAGCTCAGTGAAAGTATAACACACCCAAACAGGACAATTGTACACATACTCGTTACTCTGAAAACGCCGTTTGTTAAATCATTTCAAATTTGGCTGGTTTACATGCCGAAGTGTCATATGTGTTAGACGCAGACAGCAATGGAAGGCTCCGAATTATTTTGACTGCCTAGGGATCTTTAACATCCGATAAGATCTTGCCACACAGGCGCGTTTGCTATTTGCCCCAATCGGAAAGGCAACCATCATGGCTGGGATAAAAACTGTGCCCTTCAGCTCGGCAGCACAACGCCTTATTCAGTGAGATGCCACGGTGGGCATCGTTGTTTGACCTACATGCTGAAACCAGCTAGATTTAATAGCACAGCAACATATTTTCAGGTGGTCCATTGCCTGTAGCCATTTTTATTAAAAGTGAACTTCAGTTCCAGTTCCTTGTGACCTCTTTTATTGCTCATTGTATTAAAAACAAAAAACAAAGAAAAAAAAAACAAGGATTGAACTGCCACATTGCAATAGAAGACATTGACTAGGGCCAGTGTCAGAAAACGGAGTTACCATTTTAACAACGTCATTCCTTTCAGCATGGGATGACCCGACACCTGGTATGTTTACAAGCAATATGATTCACTATCCATACATAGGTGTATCACATATCCATACATAGGTATCTGCATTGTAAGCTTGTATAAAAAAATCCAGAAAAGGTATGTGGCTATCCACTTTGTAGGCGGAGCCTAAACATTTGATTGCAATAAGCACAATGCAGGCAGATTTCGCTTGGCCTCAATTATTTCAACATATTTGGCTGAATTATCTTGTATTTCTGCATGCTGTACACACAAGAACACAACGTGCCACAGTGTATCCGGCATAGCTCGTGGAGACAGATGTAGGAACCAAGCATGGGCCCGTAGGAACCAAGCATACTTAGTATCCACTGCACGAGCCAGAAACACGGTTTCACTATTGCGCACGCCCAACGAGCAAGATGCGGACTCAGCTTGTACACGTGCAAGACCAGCTGCCTCGCAAACAAGTTCCCAGGAGTTGTTTACAAAATGTCTGCGCCGACTGTTCGTCAGCTTACATAGGCGAAACGATGGACTTCACGAGACGCCAGAAAGAACACCAGAGTGACGTATAGAAGGAAAAGATAATACCGAATGCAATCACCCAGCACACGAAGAAATCTGGCGTTCAGATTAACTGGAACGAAACAAAGGTCATGACAACGGAAAATAATGTATCAGCCCATCAAACAATTGAGTCACGAATTATGCAGACAATGTACAGCACGCCTAGCAGAAACAATAGAACTTTGTATGCTATCAATGCATAGTCACTGAAAACACTGCTGAGTGCCACATAACCCAGGGACTTCTAGCCGCTTGCTTCAGTGTGAGCAAAGGAGCCGTAGTGCTCCCAAAACCGCATTTGCCTATTTTGACTTTGATCAGTGACCACTAAACCATTTCAAGCATTATTACTGTTCACCTCACACAGACCTTCATCCATATACAACTGCACACATTCGAAAAGCACATTATAAAAAGCACAGACTGAGCGCATGCCGTGAAATAAAAAGAAACACAACTGTGAGCATGAAGTGCATGTGCCTGTCGTAATTACAGAATACACCAATATATAAAAATTTGCATGCTAATTGTGCGACAGAGAGCAAGTTAGAAGTCACTACGCTGTACACATTGCCTAACAACACAATGGGTAGAGAAAATTAGCAAGCAGAACCATACTGAAAAACTCTTGAAATGCGGATGCTGTATGTGCACTGCTGTTTACAATCCTGTGTAACACCTTGGCTACACAAGATTAGAGCGTCATGTTTCTGGGAAAAATGCGCCCCATACAAATCACGCTTTGTGAGAAATTACTAATATTGTCAATGAGCATCTGTGAAAGGGTCAGAGCAAGTAAGCAAGTGTGGCTCGTGCAGTGGATACCTGAGAAGATATCATTGTTAGCATCTTTTGCACTGGTGGAATGTCCAAGTTGGTAGGGGAGAAAAATGCCAGCCATGCCTGTCTACATAGCCTTTAAATTGAGCACTGCCACACCATAACGCCTGCACTGCAGATCCTGTATGTGCTCCGGAGAACGAGTTCAGTTACAACCTGCGTGCTCTTACTTTGCAAACCGACATAACCCTGGCACTTACTTTTGCATTCAGTGAGTCAAAGGCAGGCTTGTGCTGCTCGCCGCTTATCTTGCACTGTGCTGTACATAGGTTTGTGATTCGCAGAACTTGCGCATCAGCAATGTTGGGAATAAAAGGGCATCGGCAGAAGCAGCCAAAACAACGAAAGCGACACCATGCGAGGCCAGTCTTGCACTATTGTCTGTACCCATGGCAGTGCCAAATAATGCCTCAGTCACAGCAAAGGAGCCCCACAACACCCCGTCTGTGTCTAGATGTGGCTGTGCTGGGACATGGGTGTGCTTGTAAAAATTTTGTACCATGCAGTTGTCACCCATGCATCTTACCTAATCCGGTCCTCATGGGGCCACACCGTCATTTTTCATTTCTGTACGTGCGTATTCTTGGAAAGCTGCACCGTGTGAAGTTTCCCATCACTGATAGCCCAATGGGGCCAGTAATAATCGCAAAAAAGACTAATACCATGCTGGAGTTGACATACTAGTTTTGCTAGATACGATTTGTAGGCAGCATTAAGATGCTCCTACAAGGACAAAGGCTGGAATAAAATAGTTTTTTTATTGTGTCGAGTCAAGGTTTCCAGCACCGTACTGCTGCAAAGATTATGTCAGGGCATATACTGCTGTCAGCACATATTTGCTCAAGAGCAGTGGTTATGGCCACAAAATAGCCTGGGCACACTTCCGTGGTTTACACTTGACCACATAGAGTAGTGGCAAAAGATTTAGAAAGCCCGTGGGAAGTAACACCGTGCTAGACTTTGGGTACCTCGCTGACATAGTGCCTCAGGACCAGAGGCTGACGGAAATGGATTGCTGCCTAGATAAGAATATTGACATTCCTGGAATTTAGTGGCTGCGTTGCATCTCCGGTGGAGGTGCAAAGCAGGTATCGAAGGCCTGCGAATGCAGCATCTGGTTTCGGCTGGGAGTCCGTGTCTCAATACGCATAGTAATGGGCATGCCTACTGGCGATAGTCGACCACCTCACCACCACAATGGCCGAACACCAAATGCAAAATTGAATGTGAGGTGTGGCTTCTCTAATAAACTATAAAATCACTAAGTGTAAGCAAAACCTACCGGAAGCTTAGGCAGTACACACCATAGCCGCAGTCGTCGGGGTGGATGTCGTGCACTTTACACAAGACACAGTAGGGTACCAAGAAAAACTGGCCCCAACATAAAAGCCACCCAGAGCTCACAAGGTTTGAAAATGGAGAAAATAGCAACATTGAATTGTGCATGGAAGCAGTCCTGCACCGAGCACCGCAATTTAACCGCGTCGCTTCCCTAATGACAGCTTTGAACCAAGGAGAGCCCAGTACACGAGCTTGTTAACTCGACCATTTAGTACAACTGTGATGGCTATAAAAGTGGCCGGCCACCTCGAAGATGTCCGTCGAAGACATGAAGCGACTTATCTTCAGCATTTTTCTCTCCCTATAGGGAATTGCAATGTGTGCAGACCACACTCCAATGTGAGAATGACACTCGCCAGGGCTCCAAATCTTAAATAAACCAACGATATTATTCAAGAAAAAGAAAAATTTCGCATTACATGTAAAAGAGAGTCATTAGTTGCAGCAGCTGTATCCTCTAAAGACGGAAATGCAGGCAGATCCAAACAGACCTCAACAGGTGCACTGTATCAGGCATGTAGTGGTAGTGCGAAATAAGCTTGGGAGGGGTGAATGTTAACTCTCCCCCAGTATCTGCCACCAGACTGCAGAAAGATTTACAAGCACTCTAAATTGCTGCTACACGCACATGAAACCAGGTATAAAGCAGAAGAGCGGAGTGCACTCCAAGAAGCTCGAAAAAAGCAGCATATTGAAAAAAGGACATGTGCTCTATAACATCAACAAACCCGCAAACCGCAGGGGTCCTCCATGCAATCAACTATCAAATACACTCAAATTTCTTGATTACGATGCAATTCAACATTGACAAAGCAGTGAAGCAAAGAGTGGGTCTTTTTTGTTAAACAGCTTTGGAAATGAGGAAAAAGCACATTTCATTCAATAATAATAACAAAAAATGCTTGAAAATGTCAATCTTAAAAAACAGTAATGATAACTTGGTGCTGCTGCATTGGCTTGCTTGGTTGTACTTTTATTGTTGGGCACTTGCTATCACTGACACTTCTTTCTAAAAAAAGCAAATACCAGAAATGGTCAAGACGCAATATATCACAGAAAACAAAAGTTGCAGACGGTTCGTAGGTGAACAGAAAAAAATATGGCAGGTGTAGATTTTGCTTTATTGCACTGCAAGCACTACAAGCTTGAACGTTCCCACGCAAAGTCAAAACATCAGGCGGGAATCTTTCCCAGATTAAATGTTGAACAAAATGTTCCGTGCCAAGACCCCGTAACAAAATACTGGCTCACCTGGAAGCACAGAAGGCTGGAACGTAACCACACAATGCCATGTAACATGGCGGGATATGGCCAGGACTGAATCCCATGTTAAAAAACTTGGGCTCTAAGACAACAGCATTGCCTCAATGCTGAAAACGTTTGACACACTGGTAACATTGATAACTTTCTATCAATTTGTCGGAAGCAAGAAAGTGCTTCACATTGCTTATTTGTAATATTCACCATACTTAACAATTTGTTTCGGGGTCTTTCAATAATAAATTGAGGGTACGACTTTCTTCTCACTAAATTAGCTTATACTCCAATATCCAATAAACGTGCATCCCATAAATGACCCGAAAAAAAGATCAAAGGATCAAAGAGCTGAGCCTATGGATAAACAAAACCTGCTTTCCAAGAAGACGAAATAATGGAGAATATGAACCGTTGCGAATCCCCAAAGAAATCCTTCTGTGCACAGCTTCATGTTGATGCTTTTTACCTGCACTGGTTTTTAAAGGGACACTAAAAAGTTCACCTTTATTAGAAGATGATGGTGCCGAGAGTTTAAATACACCATGCTCAAGCTAACAGTTGTTCTGGCTGAAAAAAAAAACAGACGAAGATGTTACGGCCGCTTTCAGGTACTAGTGTGTGAGTGCTACTTTGATTAGGAATGGTTGCCTCTATTCGCTGCAGGGTTTTTTAAAATATGGGAATTTTTCGGGTGCTGTCTCAGCGACTCTTAAACCGTTCGCGGTTTCGTAATAAAGTTACTGCACTGTGTAGCAGTTTAAGTATTCATTGCAGGTTCATTCTTAGCTGAGCAAAAATTATATAAAAGCGTTTTCTACCCATGAAAGTTGAGTTTTAAATTACATTCGAGGAACAAACAGATGGCAAATGTGTTCGGCGGAGCACGCTCACACACGCACACACAAAACTCATTCTCTGAGCAGGAATCGAACCGAAATTTTCGCCTGCTTCAGCGAGCGAGGTCGACGCTACGAACATGTGGGTCACTGCAACTAACAACACAGCAGGCAGTGAGCACAATTTATGGCAATCAGCATAAAGCTTACTTCCAGCTCGCGCGATTAGCTTCTCACCAGTGGCTGCATTTTTAGCGCAAGAAAAAAACTCTGGCAATATTTACCCGTTCCTTAGCCTATCTTTTTCGCCATTATATTTGCGCGTGAATAAACAACGCACGTTGTCGATATGCATTTCCTTGCACGCAACCACCAGGAAAGCTAATTTGTTACGAAGGGAATGTATGCCATGAAGCCTGGACAAAATCTACGCACGATGTCTGTGAGCCACCCCGACATCCCCAAGCCTACTAGCCGAAATTTATAACGACGAAGAAATAATAATCCATTAGGCACAGAAAAAATTACACCACCTTCCCACGTGGGAACACTGAGTGGATGTAAAGCCGTGCAGTAGTAGCGTGTTAGTTGGTTGTTAGAGTAATAACACGTGTAGTAACGTATGAAATGTCTTCTTTATTTATCGAGTAGTGGGGAACGTTTTGCGGCTTCTCGTTCTTGAAGCGAGGAATGCGCTGTTCGACGTTGGTGTTTCAAAGCGTTGTCAGGTTACCGAACGCCACCTGGGTCAGCTAGTCGCCTCTGGCGTTTAAAAGCGGCTTCTCGTTCTTGAAGCGAGGAATCTGCTGCATGACGCTGTCGTTTACGTTCAGTGTCGCGAGCTGTCTGTGCAGCCTTCTCTTCGGAGGCACGAGGCGAGCCGAGTGGCGACGAGGATGAGAGCAGCGTTATCACAGCTGGTTATGGCTCCTGGAACGACAGTGTTGGCGGTATCTTCCTGAGCCGGCACGAGACGAGCTGAGAGGAAAGCAGGAGAGTGGCGTTATCACGGCTGGCGTGAAGAGGGAGACATAGAGGAGAGGTGCGTACGCCGGATGCCAAGGGATGACGGAGGGTCGACTAAGAGATGCTATGCATCTAAAATAACTTAACCGTACCTTATGCGCACTTGATGCGGGGACACAGAAAAAGATGACACGAAGACAATCATTTGTTACAAGTTAACGAAAACAAAAAGGTATAGAACACAGCTGATTTATTTCCTGCTGTGCGATGCGCGTGTAGGGGCCTGCTGCTTGGTGCGTAGCATTACAGACTGTTGAGTCTCCATAAGAGCGTCTCAAAAATACAGTAAAAAAGCCCACTCATTTTCAATATTTATCGAGGAGCTCTGAGCGCTGAACCTCGTCAATAGGCTACAAAGAACGAGTTACACATGATCTTCTAACCAATGCTCTTAGGAAAGTTGTTCTCTCTCTACTAAAGTGTTGCAAACTTGTTCGGGATACGCCTTGAAATTATTCAGAGGTGTCAGAAGCTGGCAAAAACAAAGAAATACCAGAAATACGCTCTTTGTTGCGTTACAGCATCAAAGCAGGCGATTTCTAACAGAGACACTGCTGTACCTAACTAGAGAGTGTAGCAGACGACAGCGCCTCGAGTCCCTAAGCCTATGTTAGAGCCAGGGGCGCCACTCAAACATCTCATAGCATTAGAGTGTACTAGATATCGCATTTTTTTATAGGCGTGGCCATTTTCAGGACGACGCGTGGTGCTGCGTCTGGGCGGTGAATACGCCCCCATCATGGCATGCGCGTCAGCTGCCAGTAGCGGGTGTTTTGATCCTGCCTTTGATTGGATTAGTCTTTCATAGGTTTTCTGCGTTCAAGACAATCTTTTTGGCTGATCCTAGCTGAAATGGCCGGTGTTTTTACGGGCACGGAAGCTGAAGCTGCTCGTACGCTCGTGTCAACGATCAGCACCCGAGGAAAGTTAATTTGTGAAGTCAGCTGTGCGAGCTAGTTTAGCTTGTTCGTCCCGCTTCGTAACTTGCGCATCGTGCTTGCAAAACGGCATGCTTTGTAGGTTTTGGTTAAGTTATCGACTTCATTATGATTTAACTCCTTCGTTGAACTGCCTGTAGGGATGACGCAGGAGACCGACTCTTCGCTTGTCTCTAAGAGTGGTTCCCGAAACAACAAGACTGTGTTGCTGCGGCGTTTCCTACTCGTTATGTTGCCCGAGGTTTGTGTTTATTTGTGTGTGCCGTATTCGTGAAGTTCGGCAACGAAGTCAGGCATCGTGAAAATGCCGTACTCGCTCGCCAACCCACTCCGACAGCGTACACATCGACCAGGTGTTGGAGGTGTTTTAGTAGAAGAAAAGTATTCAAGAGGTGTGTACTGAGGTGGAGAAGTTCAGAAAGATGAGAAATTACAAAGCGGAAGGGTTACAAAATTTTATGCAAGGTAAGGAAACGGTTAGACAGTTAGGGCCACGCGCCAGTGAGCGAGTACATCAATTTCACGACACCCTCATTTGTTGCCGAGCTTCCAGGATACGGCACGCAAATCACGACGGACGTCTTTGGCTTCGCCTATAATTCATAGAGGCATAAAGTTCACATACGTCGAAATTGAGGGTGAAATGCGCGCATGTGGCCTCGCCGGAAATTAGTAGCAGTAGCACTGTTGGATGCTGTTATCTTTCAAGTGGCATGCAGTCTGTCAGTATCTACTAGAATTTTGTGCGCAGGCGACCTATGATTTTAGCCGATCACGCAGCATATGCGCATTTTCTAGTAGGCATAAATGACAGTGTTGCAATGTAAATAGGAAGCTTGCAAAAACTTCTGCATAGGTGGTACAGATGTGCTCGTCGAGCCAACACTAAAGGTGTGTAGTGATAACATCCACTTGATGCCATTCCAAACTGGATTTCGTCCTCACCTTAGTGTAGAGGATGGTGTGGGCCACATCTCAGAGACGAACCTTATTGGTGGCCGATCCCACCGTGTTCGCTCTGTGCTGGGCATGGACGTTCACAAGCGAACGATCACCTTGGCCAAGCCGCAGTCATTGCGGTACTTCATCTCCTTCACCTGCCATCCCACCTATGTGATTTCATTTCCTTCGTCCTACGAAACCACATCTTCTCCATACGCCTCAACGGATCGCCCATAGGTTCCTTCCAGCCCCGCCGTGGTGTGCCTAAGGAATCTGTCCTGTTCAATTGCTTTTTAACATGGCCATGATACCTCTTGCCTGGCGACTTGATGGTGTTCCACACATCTATAGTATCATCTATGCAGACGACATCAAGGTATTGTCGCTTCACCGGGAACTTCACGTCCAAAGTGTCCGCTATTATTCCTTTGTTGATTCCGTGTTCCCTGTAATAAAAAACCAAAAACAAATTGATGGAACGAAACCCGCTCCAGCAGACTATGGCAGGTTAACAGCCAATAGAAATAAACAAAAAGCGGGAAAGCCCTAACCTGTTTTTTATAAAAAAAAACAATTTCTAGAGGAGAAAAAAACCGTGACAATTAGCACTAAACCGAACTCTCCAAGCTTACCTAAGTCGCAGGCTGCAATTTAATGGCGAACTGGTGAAGCAGCAATGACAAAAGTAAACCAGAACTACTTCAAATAAAACAGACACAATTAAGAAGCCCCGCACCCGGCGAAAAGAAAAGACAAATAGTGCACATGCTATTTGGCTTCGCACAGGCCATAAAAAATGTCTACGAACGCTAAATAGCCCACACAATTCAAACAAAAACTTACAACGTTTCAAAAACTTACAACCTTACAACGTTTCAAAAACGGAGAGAAACAGCATGCTACAACAGGTTTCACACTGCATCAGGATAAGACAGACAACAGTCAGTCCGTGTTGCGCTTGTACGAGAGAACTCCAGTCCCGCACACCTAATCAGGATAGAGTAGCTACCACAATGTTCTGCAATCTCATTCTGCAGCCCCGCATACTGCAAACCCCATAATAAAAATTCTAATCATACAATATTGCAGCTCCGCATACTCAAAGAACAAAAACCTGTCATACTAACGCTGAAAAAAAAATGAGCACAACACTTGAGAAAATGTCCCTCTTTGCTCCACGTGCTGGATATCTGTCATACCTCAGGCAGTGCCTTTGAAATATACTCAACCAATTCCGTTAAACTTTTAACTGCTACACAGTCATTCAATACTGTTCGGAAATGGGATGGTTCCAGAGTTTGTCTTATTACATTGTAATCTCGTCTAATATACACAACTGTCTCTGTACAAGCTTGTAAATAGATAGAAATGGAAGGTATGGTTGGTCCACAGAAGCATCGCAAGTTGCTTTCAGTTGTAACCTATAAAAACAATGTGTGAACCGTTCATGTATAATAATCAACTGAGTTAGCGTTCCTTGTGGAGGGAAGAAAGAGGATAATGTCCAATACATCGGTATCCATCTGTACAGTTCTTTGTCGGTATTTTCCGTCGACCCCCTTTACTGCCATCTCAGGTGGCCCTCTTTCGTTAATCGCGATCTTATCATGCGTTTGGACAGTTTGCCATGGGCCTCTTTGCCTCTCGTAACAGCACTTGCCGCCATCATGTACGCAAGCTAGTTACCCCAAGCACGTGACTGTCCCAGTATGTGACCAAGATGAACAGAAACAACATTCGTGAGAGAAAGGATGGGTATTTTAATTGGTGAACTATGGTGGATTGATTAAACGGGTTATCAAGGGCGGTTAGGATAGAGAGGCTGTCGGTTGTGATGTGAACAGGAGACGGTGGATTATCAAGTAAAAACTGAAGCAGTTTGTCTAGGGCTATTGCTTCTACATCGAATGAAGAGGCTTGAGTAGCGAGCCGGTAACGGTGCGCTGTGGTACTCTAATCAGGCCCAGACTTGAAAACAAAGCCAGCACCAGATGAAGTAGAAGTATGCGACCCATCTGTGTAGGCGTGTAGTCCAGGGATTCGTAATCTTTGGTTAGCAACAGCAGCAGTAAGCCTCTCGCTGCTAGTTCGAATCAATCTGGCTGGATGAGTGAGAGCATCAATGGGAACGTCTACATCGGAAGGTTCACAATTAAACAAGTTGAACGTAATGTATTGCCACTCAAAAAACAGGAGAAACACAAGTCTAGAATGTGCATGTGTAAGTCTAGAGGTAATACAATAGCTATTACCTCTAGAGCAGCCGTTCTCGTTGTCGCGTATGTTCCTGTGACCAAAAACAGTGTAGTTATGAGAAGCGAGCGTACTCTTGCCCGAAGCATGGATTGTTTACTTGTATACTACCACGCAGGATCAGCGTGCGAAAAGGCAGGCGTGCAAACCAAATGAAGAAGCGAAGATGCTCTCTTTTTAAAATAATGTACATACGACTAAAGCGTATCATGGACACCACAAGGTTTTTGACGATGGTTCGAAGGTGATTGACTTAAGCGACAAAGGTTAAATGATTGTCAAAAACAACCCCAAGGAGCTTCATCTCAGATACATACGGTAACGACGTCCCGTAAAATCTCATTGTAGATTTTCGGCTTGGTCCACGCTCACCTCTCGAAACAAGTAAACAGGAACATTTCATAGTAATAATTTTAAGTTTGGCGTTGTTGCTCCAAGTGGTAATGCAATCCAAGGATTTACGAGCCTCTATTTCAATCTGCCTTCACGTATGCCCATGTTTGACAACGGTCGTGTCATCGGCAATTCCTGAAGGTATACATTATCAGGCGTCGAAAGAGAGAGTAAATCATGGATAGTGGGCACAGGTGAACCTGGTGGGCTGACCTTTGTCGCTGCATGGGTATTACTTCCGGAGTGTGGATGAAAAGACATTGTTCGGCCCTCCAAAAAGGAAAGCAATAACCGGTATATATTGCCAGGACCGCATTGCGACCGGAAGAAATATAGAAGCCCTGGATGCCAAATTGAGTCAAAAGCACCGGCAAAGTCCACACATAACACCGAAAATAACTCTCCTTTTTCCCTGGATTCTCGGAGTGAGCAAAATGGATCCACCAATGCAGGTGTCCTTTTCTTCCCCTTAGTAATACCATATTGGTGAGGATGGAGGAGACCAGATTGATAAAGGAAGATATACTAACGGGAATTCAGCAACCTCTCCAGCAGCTTCCCCAGCATAGATGTAACACAATTTCTTCTGTATGAAGAGGGTTGATATAGTGGCCTTTCAGGTTTAAAAAAAAATGTAACCCGGGCAAATTTCCAGTGGGACGGGAAGTGTCCAAACTGAAGGCAGGTGTTAAACAAATTGAGGAAGAATGGGAAAATGTGGGTAAGTAATAGGTGAGTCATAGGGGTAGTAATACCGTCAACACTAGTGGCTGAATTGGGGTTCAGGCTGCTAGCGGCTGCTCGTAATCCGCTAGGGGCGGAGTCGACATCTTCGTGCTCCGACTGATATGGTGTGTGGGAGCAAACGTGCGTAACGCCATTTGAGACAACATATCACTCTCCCTCGTATCCTCGGTTATAAGCGGCTTTAGAAGAAGTTCCGCAGATTGTAACGTGCCAGTAGTGAAACTGCCATCAGCTTGTAGAATGTGAGGCAATACTGTGGGGACCGTATAGCGGCGAAATGCGGCTTCAAAGAGATAACCGAATAAGCTTGTTTCTGTTTCCCATGAACGAGCCTGTTCAGCTGCAGTGACCTCCTCTTCTTCTATGTAAATCCTGTAGTCACTGAGGGCTTTGTAATAGAAAAATGTGAGATGCGCTCGTTGAAGCGCAACCTTGCATCGCTGAAAATGCAGCCGTAGAACACCTACTGCAGACCTCTCGTTACAAGAAAATCGGTCCACCACATGTTTCCGCGGTGTTTCTTTGGGACGCTCTCGTACTTGTTTTTACACAATTAAAGTTTGTATAACATGTATTAACTGCGGCATCCATGGCTTCGGGTGTGGCAAAGTGTAATGCATCGATATCCTGAAACCAAGGGTCATTTGTCAAGTGCTCAATCATGTGAAGTGTTGCCGCTTTCGTTAAGCGTCTGTTACGGGAAAATGTAATTGATAGAGGATCAAAAACAATTAAGCGATGACCTGACAAAGAAGGTATGTCATGCACTTTCCAATGATGACCCCATTCCAAAACAGGGCAAAGCACTATCGTCGGGTCAATCTACGACTCTGCATATTGATTTAGAAATGTCGGCGGTGACGTCGGATCATTGAGTAGCTGCAGACCACTGGTATGCAGAAAATGTACTGACTGTTGCCCACAAGCGTTTAAAACGGTGCCACTCCACAAGGGTGAAACCAGCTCGAGATGAAACCAATTCTTTGTTCTGGTACCTTGGCCTCACGCTCTCTCCTAACAAAAGAGCCCTTCTCAACATGGTGAACGCATTGGGCCGTCGACGCTTGGCAACTTCCTCTATTTGTCTTTCGGTTCAAGGCACGCCTATACCAACAGGTTCTACCCTACGGGTGTTGGGCTTGAATATCACTTCCACTGGATTTCCAAATCCTTGTTATCGTTCTGCAAAGCATCAAGCTTCACAATCGCTGCATCTTTTCCATCGCATGTCTTAAAAAGCCGGTGCTGCGGCTTCCAACATGTGCCGCATGCTTGTCCGAGCCATTCTTCAGAATTGCATAGTTTATCAAACGAAATTCCCCTTTCTTACAAAGTCAGAATGGTCACTACTCAAAACAACTTTGCTATGCGAGCTATAACTAGCCTTCCAGTCCTCACCCCCGTCTATATTCTGCAACAGGAAGCGCAGCTCAACACGTTTGACGAGCTAGTGCGTCAGTGTCGACAGGCCCACCTCCAAAAACAAGATATTGACCTTGATTCCGCCGCTCTTCCAGCGTACATGACCGGTTCACCAGCCCCACCAGTATCAAACACCAATAAATGGCCCCCATGGAAGTTCCACCAATAAACGGATACACGACCTGTTGCCCGTATTTATCCTCGGAAAGTTGTTGCTACAATTCCGCCTTCTATGAATATTGCTAGCCCTTCCTCTACGCTTATTTTTGTGGAAACCATTGCTTCAAATACCTAACTTCATACCACTCTACTTTGCCCGACTGTGGCTCCCGATCCAGTAACCTGTAATTACATAACAACGAAGAAATGGCCACTAAAGCAGGCAGAACTCCTTGCAGAGCGGGATGCTCTGCTACACATGTCTTGGATAATCAACCACGCTTCACCACAGGGTACAATTTACACTGATTTGTCGGCAGCTGTAGGAGAGCTTCGTAAAACTCTCACGTCCAACGAACTTCTGCAAGAAATCCAGGACATAGAGTGACCATTATCCATATTGTAATCGCGTGTCATGGCACCAACGGAACAGCCATATTTGCAATGCAGGCTGCAGATGCCGCAACACACCCCGTGCGTGTGCAATATCCAGCTCCTCTTGCACCTTCGTCAAACGGTGTTCGCATTGTCAGTGAAAAAGAACGTCTACGGTGCACCGTGGGCGCTCTCATTCCACCGCGTGGTACGGATCTGCCTGGAGGGTCGTCTCGCCAAGATGAGGTCCTGCTCAGATGTCTTCACCTGGGAGTCGCCCTCATGCCAGCTGAGACGAGCTCCTGGCCAACTCAATACCAAGCTCCGTTCTACTCCACCTGCCTCTTTTGTCCCGCTCCAGTTGACCAGGCTACAGCAGTGCACCTGCTGTTGAGTAGCCCTGCTCTTCGAATCCTATGCGCTGTGCACATCGCCACCTGCTGCCCACGCCACGGACGTCCGATAGATTTCATTGCGTGGATACAAGGACCACATCATGGCCCCCTGCTCCGACTCCTTCTAGAAGCCGGTGTGTATCTGTACCGTAATTTACCCTTATGCAGAATAGAATACTTCCGCTTTAAAACAAAACTTCTACATGTGTTTCCAGCAGCAAATGTTTTTTTTTTTTTAAATTGGCTTTCTAGAAATATAGAGATAACCACAGAGGCGTGCGCGGTTAGTTGTGCCAGGCAATCACCAAACTGTGAACCGGCCATCAGTACTGCACCCCAAGGCTCTGCTGGTGCTCTCATTGTCATGTTACTTGGTCCCACCAATTCTTAATTCGCATTTCTTCATCTAAATGGTAACAGTAATGTTTGCCGCAGAAAGAAATGTTCACCAATATTTCAGGGTTTCCTACGCAGGGCTTCTTCGGCTTTCTTCAGTTCAATCCCACACAATCGTTTGGCCAGTGCTTGTTTTTACAATGTGGAAATATCATAAAGAGTTTTAAGTCTCCCGTAACAAGGTGTTTTTAATTACCAATCTACTTCAGAAAATTGAATTTTGGGTGCATGCTGGCTGACTTTATGTGATGAACTGCATGTTGAGCAATTGCTACTTTTTTTCTTTTCACAGCAGAGAAGACACACCCCACCCTAGCACAGTGAAAGGCTGGGTTGATGATAGAAAGAAGTGGAAGCTTGTTGAGAAGCCGGAAATTCTGTACTATTTAGTCAAGAGCAAGGCATGCGATTTAAATTATGAAGCATGGAGCTTTTCGGGTTCATGCAGATTGAATGGGAGGATGCCCTGTTTTTTCATGAAATTGACGAGGGCTTTGTGCTCCTGAACGTACGCGCCTGCAAAGCATTCGCCACGTATCACAATGCATGAGTGGGTTATGAACGGAGTGGTGCAATAATCAGTGGTGGCTGCACATGTATGGCCGTGTGCTGCTATGTAGGGGCTCTGCATTGGAAGGTGGACCTTGCAGTGTTATCTGGATATACTGGGGATGGTTGCATGAACAAGCCAGCTGGCTGGAACAAGGAAACCAAAAGAAACGTGGAGCCAGCAGACATCCACTTTAGTGTAGCAGAAAGAACCATTCACGAGGACTTCCCAAGGACGACACTGCCTTCACTTCCTCGTCTTAACTGCAACAATGAGGAGCTGACAAACATCGACAAAGACGGCCCATTCCAGTAAATCTTGCGGCATCGTGGTCAGTTCTACCTTTCTACGTACTCTGGCTTTTTTGCATTGGTGTTAACACGTGGGAGTAAAAGAAACTGATCGCATAGAAAAGTGGCATGCTGCAAAAACAAATTACCAGGGTGCCTATCATGGTGTTCTGAAGACGTCTGTATTCACGTGCATATGACCACTTCGATGTGAATATGCTGAGACTTTAATTAAGGGGGGAGACGGGTGAGGACGTAAAACCACATTTGTGCCTAGAAGAGAAACAAAATCTGCACTACCACGAATTCAAGAACAACTTTGAAAAACAGTTTCCAGCTGCCATGCCTCGCTAAAAACAGCTTTGTGGGTATTTCTTGCACTGTATCATCACAGTCAAAGCTCAATAAATTGAACTCAAAGGGGACCATAAAATGGTTCGAATTAGCGGGGGGGGGCGCCCAAATAAATGACATATCTGCACACTACAATACGCGGGCAGAAGACAAAGAAGCCACCTCCGGACTCGTTATCCCGAATTAAGCGTTACAAACATCTTTGTTACGGACGCGGTGTCATTGCGGCACAAAGAAGACCTTAAACTGCATGCACCGGAGCACTAACTATGGCGGCGCGGCGCCCGCAATGAAAGGGAAATTATCTGTCGCAGCAGAGCAGTGTGTGCACTACGGTGTTGTTTTTCTGTTTCGTGGTCTTCGTGTCTAGTTATTTTAGTTTGCTTTGGATTTGCAACGCATTCGAATTACTCTGGCTCGACTTATTCTGCGGAGAGTGATGGAAACCAGGGGATCCCAGTTCGAATCAACCGTTATTAATAGCGAAATATTCGAATTACCGGGAGCATACTCCCATTCAACTACACAAGGCTGTGCCAGGCACGTGCATTATTTCGAAAATATAGAGTTCGAAATAACAAGCTTTTACTGTAATGATGACTCTACATGCCTGTCATGCCTCTCTAAAAAGGGGCATGTTGTTTCTTTTCTGCCCTATTTTCAAAAAGTGCTGTGCTTTCGTTTCTTAGAACCAATTTCACCTAGTACTGGCTCCATGCATTTTACCCACCATGTGTTCACAGGTGCATACTCATACAGAATTCTTCTGCTTGCAAATGGTGCACATTGTGGTTGACAATGTTCATTTTTATTTCACTGCAGGCAGCCTGTTGCACCACTACGGCAACCTCCAGAGTTAGCAGATGCTGTGCCTGCAGCATTGCATGCACTTCATCAGGACACAAACAGTTTGCGTGGTGCTCGCTGCCTGTGCAAAAGCTCTTATAGACGATACATCAATATTAGTTATGCTGCAGCGGCTGCCTTAGAAGCAGCCACCAGAAAACAAAACCGGCTCTGGTACCCTACCAGAAGGCTGCGTATTACAGCCTCAAATGTAAAGAAAGTTCCAAAGCGAACAACAATGGCGACGCAAAAGCCTGTGCAGGCCCTCACGGCTCCAAGCTTTCATGGCAACGCAGCTAGGCAGCATGGCATCAGCCATGAAACACTGGCCCGCGAGCAGATAGAAAGCTATGTTGAGATTAATCTTGAGCTAAGAGGCATCCACGTGTGCAAGACATTGGGTGGCTGTCAGCAACACCTGATGGTGTCGTAGAAAGTGGAAATGCCATTTTAGAGATTAAGTGCCCTTTCGTAGAAGACTCCAGAGGCTTGATCTTGATTAAGTGGTACGACATAGCTGAAAAAGATGCCACTATAGACTGGCTGAGAATAGCCTCAATGGCTACTATGCACAAGTCCAGTACACAATGCTGTGTACTGGCAAGAGCATTTGCCTGTTTTGCGTCTGGTCATTGAAGGCCTCAGTACGCATGCAAATTCACTCTACTGCGTCCTTTGTTGAGACTACAACTCCAAAGCTTGGGCGGTTTTACAATAATGCCAGGCTACCATGCCTGGAGAAAATACACAGGGATGGCAAGCTAGATTTGGGGTCAGAGTACAAACAACTTGTTAAACCATGAAGTTCCTAAGAAAGGCAGGTGAATTCACATCATCATCATCAACAACCTCTTCACTTACACCTCGAGGCGAAGGCCTCTCCTATTGACTTCCAGTCACTCCGACCCTGCACTGCTCGAGTACACGGTTGGTCATTGGATTTTCCTCTTTTTTCCACCGTGTTAATGGCCTTCTCCTTCTTAACCCATCTCTTGGTATCAACTCTGTTACCCTAATTGTCCACTGGTTATGTTGGTGCGTCTCGCTACATGAATAGCCCCACGCCCCATTCGCAGCGCCTCTCCTCCTCTCTCACTTACCCTCGTCAGCGATAAGCTGTTGCGTGGTGCACGCACCCTCTCCCTCTCTCCGCTCCCTCGCCAGCACTAAAGCACCTGAGCGCTGCACGTGCCCTCTGTCCGCCTCCCTCGCCAGCGATAAAACAGGTGCGCGCTGCGCACACCCGTTAAGTCTTCTCGGAGAGATCGCCTGCGCCGGTTCTGCGACGTCGTTGTATGATGAGTTCGACAAGAACCAACAGTCCCGTCAGAGTGGATGTAAAGCATCATGGGGGTGCATAAAACTTTCCCATCCGTGCGCCGATAAATGAAAATACACAATGGCGCCACACGGAACCCCCATGATGCTTTGCATATCTTCAGGGTTCCCAACGGGATGATGGTATAATTGTTTTTCTTACCTGGACTTTGATTTCCACTAGAGCTTTTTCCCTGCTTCAGGTAGCGCGTTTCCTCCCCCTAAGTCTTAATTTTAATACCCATGGCGTATTGAGCCTATCTAAGTTTCCTTTCCAGTAGCTAAGTAAGGCGCCAAGTTTCAGTTCCATGTGTAATCACAGCCAGTTTGCACTGGTTACAAATTCTTTTTGAGTGAGACGTAGCCTACCTTCATTATTGCGAGTGCTTGGCGAGTGCTCCCCATCCCTTGGCAGTTTTGCACCACATTTCTCTCTCATGGTTGGGGCCAGCACAATCCAGTCATCTGAGGTAGTTATATTCTTATACTATTTCTCGTGGTTTCTTTCCTGATATGAATAGGACGTTTTTAGTATGCTTATCCCTTAATGTTTTACCAGTGGGTATGTTAGGAAATGGCTGATGACTAGGTGCCTCAATGCCACGGTGACTACCCTGTCCCGAAGCAAATTTATCTTTGTATGTAAATATTTTCAATGTAAACTGTAATGATCAATGGATATGTTTTTGCTTAATTGGCTTTCAAAACACATGAATTGTCTTGCAGTCATTTTTCCATAAAGACGTCAAATATTCTCATGCACCTGCGCCGCTTTGTGTTTGTTTCGACATAATATGCTCTCCTTCAGGCAGTGCAGAGAACCCTTTGGGACTAAAAATATATAGTTCTAGACACCTGTTTCAATTAAACCACAAAATTTCGTGGGCATATTGGTTTACTTCTGAAATGATTGGAAACTTATTTTTGGTAGTCATTTTACACGGTTGCATTTGTGATGCACAATAAATGTCAATTTTTATTGATGTCTCGAAATGTTGTCCTACTACATACAGTCAAACCCGATTATAACTAACCAGGATAGAGCGATTTGCGCTATTTAAAAAGAAAAAACAAATCTGTTATAATAATGCATGCGAAGCATATTCCTTATAAGAAAGTTCACATCAGATATATCGAACTCGACGCGCCTACAATTGCCAAACAAATACGTTGTCTTGGAGCAGCGATTGAGATGCAGATTGGCCAGGATTGAGATATTGAGCCTCTCTTGAACCATCGTAACGACCAACACATTCCGTGACTTTTTCCGATGCACGGAATTCACGATGGAGCCCATTCAGCCTGCGAGTCTGGTTTAATACGGCATCATCGGTGAAAAATGCGACGAGCTCGCCAAGGTTCCAGATGACGGGCCAAAAGGAGTGTCCTCAGAGGATTTCCTGAGGGTTTACGGCGATATTCTTGTCACTGGAAGCCCCTCGACTGTACACACCGTCGATGAAGTCATCACAGCTGGTGCTGCTGAAAGCACTGAAGAGACTGAGGATGTCACAGCGTAAAGCTGTCCGACACCTTCCCAAGCAGCACACGCATGTACGGCTAAGCATGAGCTGTCCATCTCTGGCCAGGTAATTCCTGCACGGCCATTCCTCCATCAGAGTGCAAAGCCCATACTCAAAAGTGGGCCTTGGCCATGTGCTGAAAGTTCCCTGGTGTAAGCTGAACAGCCGCTCACCTCTGACCAACGCATCGCCAAGGGGCCTACAACCGCCCTTCGGCCGCCAGACTTCGCCGCTGTCCTGCCGTTCCTTTGTTGGCCGACGGCTGTTCAACCTTTAACAACCCACGGCCGTTCAACTTTCACAGACGACGGCTATTCATCCTAGCCAGGAGGACGGCTGTCAAACCATAGCTGCTCAGCCATAGTTGAACTTTAGCCGTGCAACTTACTCGTCCGGCCGTTCCACTGCAGCAGGGGGTTTAATTGTGTTGCAGCTCTCATCGAGCCCTAGAATAACTATAGCCAAGCTGTTTATACAGCCAAGTGCAGAATTTATAACCTGTAACAGCAATCATTCGTGCTTTTAAGAAAAATTTAATTCAGCAAATGACAAGGCTGTTTTATTACAAAATGTAGGCAGATTTATTCCCTGAATTGCTGCCCATACAGTGATAATGCTTCCATTTGATGCGACCGCTATGGTGGTCATGGACAGAGCGCAGCTGCTTTGCTCCAATGGAAACCTCAGCTGCCATGCTCAGGAGAGTGCCTGCAGCAGGGAACAAAAAGAAAGAAAAAGAAAAAACGACGAGTACAACACTGCACAGCCCACAGTCCCCAAACTCAGCAAGGCAGTTCGAGGCCCCTACAGATATTTAAACTACAGATGTGGAATGCATCTTGCTTTAAAGGGACCCTGCAACACTCTGAGCAGTGGAAATGGATGAACCTGCGCGACGTTTATATTACACTGCCAGGGAATACCTGAGCCAAATATTACACGCGCACGTAAAGCAGTGGGCGTGCAAATCACTGTGAAAGACGTAGAAAAACCAACCGCGCTTTCAATTTCCTCATTATGCACCCTGGCATGGCCTAAACGAACGTCATTGCTCAACTTCGCGGCTTATTTCTCGCATTTCTGTGACGATCCGCCGTCCATCGGCACTGTGTACCAAACTCTTCTAAGCCTGAACCTGTATGCATAGTTTTGGGGTTTCTTTTGTGCTTTGAGTGCGCGGAGTTTGAGTGATGGACTAAATACTCCCCTTTCAACGAGGCAACTGGACATTAAACGTTCATTGCTTTAAAAATGCCCTACCAGCTCTGTGCACACTTGTGAGCAGGCTGCAATTGCTGCTTTTTTGTGTCACCACCCCGGAAATACCCTTCCATTGCGGAGAAACGAAGAAAACTACCCAACCTGTGATATAGTGAAGACGGCACCCAAAGAAAATGCCGTGAGCCGCCCTCACTCTGGCAGAGAGCGTGCAGCTTTCGTCGCGTTGTCTGCAGTCGGGTTGAGAGGGAACAATTTTGCACGATTTTCCATCACGTGTAGTTTCGGTTATAGCGAACGGATTTTCATAATTCTTGTGGGAGAAGATTGCTGGGACACAGACTTTTTTTTAACCCAAAATACATTCCAAGTAGTCAATGGTAAGTGCTGCAGGGTCCCTTCAAGAATGCAAAAATTCCAGAAAAAACATTTATCATGAATCTTGAGTTACCAGTACCTGTTGTCTAGTTACAAAGAATTTCGACAACCTTTAGGGGTAGTTCAAACAATGTATGGCCCAAAGCCATTTTCAAAGATACAACTGGTTTAAACGTGCTGGTTCACAAAAGTGAACCAGTACAGAGGAAATAATACAAAGTAACAATAGTCACAATGTTTTAGCAGACCGGGCTCCCCAGCCTCACTGAGTCAAGACAAAGCTTAGAGTTTCTCAATTTAAACTAAGTTATCATTTAAAGCATGCTTTATCCTATAACCATTACTCATGATGCACAGCTAGGCTCTT
>JABSTR010003167.1:0-62082 GCA_013339765.2 Haemaphysalis longicornis | reverse complement strand
ACGAAGCTGAGGTGACTACCAGGCCACTTTCCGGCGATTTCTCCAGGATGTTGCAGAATATTGTTTGGGCAAGGCGTGGACACCAGCCAAGGCCACCGCCAAAAAAACACGACAGGGCGCTCTGATCCTGTCAGTTGAATGGCAACCCGCAGTTAAAGCGCTGATAACTCTATTTCTAGTGGCCTGGGGCCAACATGTCTCTGTAGCATGAAATTCGAAAAGATTTAAACATTTCTTTCGTCCTTTTTTTTTCAGTTAAAAACGATCTTTCATGGCTGGAACAGGCTGGTGAACAGAGCTGGATGGGTGATGAAAAGCTAGATCTTTTTTAAACTGAAGTGTGTTTGTATTTTGTGTTTGTGGCCCCTTCAAGAGCTAAGGAAGGAATGCATGGACCAATGTTCGCACTGCTGCTCGTCAGTTGGGGAAGTGCTGTAGCATTGCAGGTGTAGCAGCCCGGAATGTCGGCTGCTGAAGGAGGCGAGAAAACAGACGTGGAGCTGGTTCGCAGTTTCTAGACAAGACTGTTTATTTTCCAAAGATGCGTGCGCCGAGAGTTCCCCCCGACGAGAGGAAGGGAAAGAGGGGAAACCCCCGCGTCCTTCTAAAAGAGAGAGAAAAGGGCCTCCAGACGACAACGCCGCCAGGACTAATCCCAGGAGTCGGCCGGACAACGAGTGGTTCCCCGAAAGGCGACCCTTGAAGAGGGTGGAGAGCAGGCGCCGGCATCGCCAATACGTACGCGTCTTTCACAAAGGCGTACTCCACAGGCCGTCTGCAGACCGGAGATAAAGGAAAAATGCTTGCGCTGCGGTGCCATCACGCGGTCGTGGGTGCCATTAAGCGGCTTCCGCTACACAGGTTTCAGTGGATGCCACATTATGGCGCTGCCAGCGTCAAGCCGGCACATACCCGCACTCACATTGCCACAAAAGAGGAAACTCAGCTACACCGCTATTTGATGCTTGCCCACTTGACGCTTCTGTGCTCAGCATGCTCAAACTACTCCTATAGACCTCAGTACGTGTCTAGCTGTCCCACACATCTCTAAGTCGAAGGCCCCAATGTATATCTGTGGGTCAACTTTTAGTCATCTCGAGCCATCGAGGCACTGAAAATGCAAGCTTGTCTTGCATCATGGATGTCCTGGCTGAAATTCCCATCTGGGCCCACATTCACCCAATTTATTTTCAATTCAACTTCTACACTTTTTATTTTTTGTGCTGTCAGCCCATAGGCACAGACGTTACCAAATGAAAAACATTCGTGTGTTTATACAAATAAAGGATATTGGGTTGCACAGCACAGAATCGCTTTGAATGATAAGGTAAGTTGAACAAGTTACCCAAATTGTCCTGGAGAAAGTACTTGGTAATTAGTAGTATTAAACCTCTCGATATTAAAGTTCTCTTGACCAATGACACTACACTTTGGTGCACTCATGGGTCCCTGGCCTTCACCTTATATCTTGACCCTCTGCCTACTCAGGCCTGCAAGCAGCTGCAGAGAAGTCAGAGCTGCTCCTGCTTTCCGCCAAAAAACAGCAACGCTGTGCCAACCCACTCTTGTAGCTTACACTCAATGGTACCCCTGTATCCAGTGTTCTTCATCCTGCCACGTTCCTCCCTTTTCCTCCACGACCAGTCTTCCTTCCCTCGTGTTATAAGGTGCATAATCACCACATGCCACAAGGATACTCACTTGGCCCAACGAGTGGTCAACTGATGTGGTGGACTCAATGAATGCACAGCTGCATTCCGGCTGTGTTCACACATTTAAATTTTGTTCAAGCTGCATTCTACGGCCTGAAGAAAATGCAGTGTTCACTCTGCCCTTAACACAGTTTGCAAATCCGCCCTGCATCTCCCAATAGACACCTTTACAGAGGAATCATACGCCACAGGTCTCTGTCTTCCTCTTCATATTTTGCTCCTCCACATGGATCGACAGCTGGGCCGTCTGTTTGGCTCTGCACAGGGTCATTGGCTGCTGGCAGAGGGTGGAAATCCGGCCAATTCACTTCCTTTCCCGTCGCTCCCCAGAAACTTCCGCTGTGCCCCCTTACCTTCAGCATGATCCCAAACTTTCACGAGGGAAGATGGCAAGCCTGCACCCACTGCCACGAGCCCTTCCCTCCGGACACTGTACCATGCTATGCTGACGTGGCATATCACCCCATTTGTGGCTCCACTGCTCGTGTCATTTTGTCCAGACCCACTGACACGCTCATTACCTCCAAGCAGGCCCTTACTCCCATCCTACTTTACCCTTAGCCCTCGAACTGGCAGCAATCATTCACACAACTAGAGAACTGGCTTTCCCACCCTACCCCATCACATTTGCTCTGACTCCATGGTGGTCATTCAAGCTCTTTGCGATAACTGATTCCCACATCTCCATGATGACCTCTGAAACTCTCCATCTTCCTCCCTGCCTCGGTCACTCGGGGATCACCAGCAATCAGCGGGCTCACCAGCTGGCTGCCAAGATTACTACCGGGCGCCGGTGATTCTAGGCCTTTTGCGCCCGTGGCAGACGAGGAATATTTCTACAAGAGGATCCTCGAAGAACACCTCTGCCACTCCCTACAGACCCTTCCGTCACCCCACAGTTCCCCATCCACTCCACAAGGGCACACCCGTCGGGGAAATTCAAGCTGGACAGCCTCACCACTCCAGCATGTCCCCACTACCTCTATAGTTGCCGCCCAGGTCAAGGGTGTAGACAGGGTGTTGTTTCAGTGTCACAATGCACCCCGGAAATTTATCCATTCAGAAAAATGACTAAGATACTGTTTGGGCGTCTGGCACAGTCTCTCTTTTATTCTCCCGGTCGTGTGCAACACCCCTCATAATGTAGTTCTCGCTACACCACTTGCTCCGACCCATCCTATCCCAACTCCCCCACTAAGTAGGCAAATGTTGAGCGGGTCCTTTGCTACTGTCCCAGAGGTCGACGGTCGCCTCATTACCCCAATCCTCCTCCTCCCAAACGGCGAGTGTGGTTGGGGTGGGTGGCCCTCGTCAACCAGCTGGCCACGGCTCATCTGGTGGAAGAATAGCAACAGGTCTTGGTCTGTCTGGAAATAAAGTTTTTCCGTCTCTCTCTCAAACACACACACCAAAATGGAGGCATTCAGGAAATAAATGCAACACACAAAAACAAGCAGAATTCACTTTCCATGCCTCCACAACAACTTTATTTCCAACTTTCCCTGCCAAACAAAAACGAACAACACAGGACAAGCCGGAAGCAGCGGCCAAATTTCACACAGCTGGCTCTCTCATTGATCAGAGAATTTATACTGGTGATGCCTCCATGCTGGCCGCCTCTGCATGAGTGTTTATAACAGTGCAGCTCGTGTTGCAATCCAATCTTTTGTCTTTCACCTGTTCCCTTAGACATTCCACCATTGGCCTGTCTTCTCACAGCAGTGGTTGAGAACTCCCGTACAGTGTCCAGAGCTTTTCGTGCAGGGCCTTGCCGGTGATTCTGCAGAGAATTTTATCCTAGACATTACAGCATATGTTGATGATGAGACATGAAAAAACTACAGGGCAAAGTGTTCTTCTAGTCCTTGTGGTTTCAATGCATGTACCTGAAGAATCATGGGAATGGCGTTTCTTGCACTAATCACTGCACAGTTCAACGATTCAATCAAGCTAAAACAACCATCTTATGTTTCACACGCATCTTAGAACAAAGAACCGACCCTTTGCGTCATGAATTACCACTGATGTTAGTGCTTCTACCCTTTTTTAATTCATTCAAGCAATTACAAAACGTCAAAATCCCCCGGATGCATTCCATGAATTTCTGAATGATTTGTTTGTGGTTTTTCCCAATGAGGATGGCACAACAGATGTCAACAGTACCTGAATTCAGAAGACCTCCAACAAACCTCTCCCCCCCCCCCCTCAAAACAAAATGTTGCATATCTTAGTTCTGTTAAATGGTAGATTCAAAATACGACTGACCACACGTGAAAAGGAAGAAGGGGACAGTAGCATCATCATCCGCTTGATGGCATACAGTGGGTGTTAGTGCTACCCTTGCCTCTCAACTCGGCTTTCTGTATGCTCTTACAATATCTGGGTGACTGCTTTGATACCTTAATTAATGGCAGCTTGTTTCTTGTTGGGCCTGTGTGCCCCGCATCCAGCTCAGCCGCACATCTTGTCCCTTTCAACCTCAGCAAGCACACACACACACGAGGCTGTGCTTGCTTGTACGCAGGTTTGTGTTTTAGCAAGCTGTGATGATTGTCGCCTTAATTGCCCAACATTGCGAGAGCCAGTGAATTAAGCAGAGCAACGACATTACGGAAGAAATAAACACTAAGGGCTAACAGCTGGAAAGCACAGGACATTATTTTGTTGAAGAAGTAAGAGAGAACGCAGAATGCGATGGCAACGACCAAATGCTCGGTCCATAAAAACGTGCCCAACTAGTGGCACACGCGCAATTGCCCTATAAACTCACGCAGCAGCAAAAATATAGCCTCGGTCTTGGTACGCCCTTTTGGTCTGCCCCGCAACGCAAGCACGCAGGGTACCTTGGGCCGACGGAAAAAAAGTTTAAGGATAGGAGACTTTCTCGGAGGTATGCATGAACCAAAGTCTTCTAGAGCCAAGCATCCGGTAAACCTGTCATTCACATGTCTAACTCTAATGTCTGCAATTAGGAACTTGGGGACTTAGGGGACGCAAAATTTTATATTTTTCTTGATCAAAAAATTTTGCTTGCAACAACCAATTCTCCTCCCTTGCCTCCTGCACAGCTTCGAACACATCCTACCAGAGGGCAGCACTGATTGTCAGGACAGATGATGATCAAGAAGCAGCACCGATCAGTTGATGCGCTGACTCACAGGGGTCTTCTGCGACTTTTAGCGGCTCGAAGAAAACCTCTTGGGTTACCAAGACGAAGGCATTGAACTAAGAAAAAAATTGGCTGACGATTACGATAATTCCTAGTGCGAAATTTGAGGGCAGCTGTTTGGGTGTTCGGACTTTGTTCCTGGCCACGGCGCACAACTGCTGCGTCAATGGTGCTCCTAAAACTCACACTTCCTGCACACCTTCAGAGGCGTCCACCAATTCGACATAACACTTTTCCATTCACAACTCATAAGGAAAAGTGCTTAGGTATTCTCAAAGTTTTTATGGTTAAATTGTGGCTTCTAGATACGTTTGCACGCAGTTCTTTTCTCAAAGTTGCATTCAGAAACATTTTTACAGTAGGAAAAAATTCTGCAGAAGCGTTTGGTTGGTGCATCCTGGGCAAATCTGAGCAGCTTCATTCATGCAGTAGAGATCGTTTCAGCATGAGAGATAACCCAAAGTAAGTGAGAACTTGTAGCAATTTATGGCTTGTTGGAACAGCCCTTGTGTTGAGTTCGGGCCCCTCACTTAATAATTAAAACCGCCCGGCAACTAGATATCTTCCTCTGGGGTTAGCTTGTTTACCTGTATTGTGTTTGTTTTCCCGCCGGCCGAGCTGAGTTAGGCGCGAGGGGCGTAAGGAGAAACCGCGGAGGCTTTTGTTATTCGCCGCGCTTTTGTGTACACCCGACGAGCGAGCCCGGAGACGACGCATACAAACGCGTCGGTCACCCCATAATAGCTGAAAGCGATGTCAGCCTTTCAAGGAGGATTCCCTCCAGTCGTTTGGGAAGCCGGCGGAGGCGGACCGTTGACAGTTTAATGATCGCGATTACTGTAACGAGAATCCCCGAACCGAACGGGAGCTGAAGGTCGGTCAAGGGGTCAAACATTGAGTCAGACTTAGGAAGAGGTCACCAGACGTTCTGCCTACAATAGTTGCACTGTATAATGTTACTGGGCAAAACTTCAGTTCGTCACACGTCTGAACCTGGCGACTTGGCAGCTGGGATGTGTCAATAGGTAGGAGGCCAGACTTTGTTAAGCGCTCCACGTGTCTACAAAGGAAAGGAATTCTGGCGGCGCGCAGCACAAAATTAGGTATGCACGGTCTGATATGCTGCCTGAGAGCCGATTCCCCACGTTATGTCTGCTTTTAGTTGGTTGGTTTTCATTTCTGTTATAGTAGTGTTTTGTGGAATACCTTTGGGTTTCTGTATGAGAGTGACCCAGCTAGCTTTGTTTGTCACGGTGGCCAATCAGACGCCTAGTGTGGTTCAATCAATGTGCCATCCTCCCTCTCAAGTTGTGACGTCCCTTTTGAGGGTGGGGTTTCGGGGGTAAAACTGAAGAGTTTATGTTTTTGGAAGGAACAGAGAGAGAGAGACAGAGAGGGACGGAGAGGTGGAGATTGGCAAGCTCCCGCTCGACGCGGGCCTTGCCCGACGAGCCATGAGTTGTAAATACGTAGTGTAAATAAAGTGCACATAGAATCTCGGTCATACAAATCTCAAGGGGCGGCAAAAATATTTGTATCACCCGAAAATTCGTATCATCAGAGAACGAGAAAAAATGGAATAGGGCCGCACATGTGACAGGCGGCGGCAACATGGCGTCGGCTCTTGCTGTGAAGAGGTGAAAGTAGCTTCAGCGACCGCTTGTAATGTTTTGTTAAAACGCAGCTCAAGGTGTAAACTAAATTGCTCATGCGGGAAAGGAGCTCACAGTGTGGGAGAAAACTGCGCTATAAAATGCCATCCGCGCCAAATATCCGCCGCGGAGGTGGCCCAGCCAGCTGCTGTGAGCGCTTCGAAATTGCCGCCATGAGGCACACGTCTCCCCATTGGTGCAAGTCGTGAGGCTCTTCCCACTGCCGTTCGCGGCAACCGAGGCAGAGCACGGCCGGGCACGGCCGGGCCGGGCTAGAGCGGCGGCGCGCGCTGTGTCGATGCTAACGCGTGCACGCCGCCGCTCTAGCCCGGCCGTGGGCAGAGGTAGCCACCCTAGCAGAGGCTGGTGCCGGGGTGGTGGCCTGACTCGTTAATGTGGGAGTCAAAGGAGTCAAAAAAAATGTGTGCTCACCTTCGACGCCACGTGTGCACGCAAACCGCATGCGTTTGATGCACGTCAGCATTGCGCGCGTTATTTTCACGCTCGCGTTGACGATTTTGCCCCCGCGACAGATGCTACCTCGCATGGAAAATGACACCCGATGCGTGCGGCAGTGGGAGGAGCCTGCCGACTTGCGCCAATGGCGAGGTGCGCTCTTCATGGCGGCAGTTTGAAAACGCTCCACACAGCCGGTGGCCCGGTGGCCCGGTGGCCCCGCCGGAGAATGTTTGGGCTTAACACCCCAGCAGACATCGTATGGGCGCTTTCGCAGATGATGTTTTATAGTACCGTTTTCACCCACATTATAAGCTCCTTTACCGCACAAGCAACTTTGTGCGTGCCTTGAGCGACATTTTAGAGAGCGCTTAGAAGCGGTCGCTCGAGTTCCCAACACCACTTCGCGGCCGAAGCAGCCGCCATGTTGCCGCCGCCGGCCGCGGCGCATGCAGGTGGTTATGCGGCAGCGTCAGCGCGCCTGTGGCGTGCGCGGCGTGTTTTCACGAGCAGAAAATACTCCATGTGGTTCCCGCTTAATGCTTTTGTGCCCGCGCGCAACCAAGGCCGCAGCAACACTCCCGCCTACCGTCCATGCCGCAGTCGTCTGCTCGCGGCTCGCGTGTTCGTATCACCCGCACCGGAGTGGTAAATGCGTACGAATCATCCAGATTTTTTTACATTGCATACAATGCATTTTTGCCGGGAACTTTAAAAATTCATATCACAACGAAATTCGTATCAACCGAATCCGTATCACCGAGATTCCACTGTATTGTACATTTTGAGTTTGCTTGGAGTAGACAGTCATCGGATACGTGCCTTCGGCCAACGAGCCAGCAATCTTCGTGTCATCGGATCACCGATTCATCGCTCATCGACTTCGGCCGACCGATCCCACTTCGAAGTTTAACTCCTTGTTCCAACAGCTTCTTGCTTTCATGTCAGCCAGGTGTTCTTGCACATTTGGTTGTAGCTGATGTTTGCACTACACATGAGAATATAAAAAAAAATGCCCTTAAAGAACATCCTGAGGAACCACAATATCCGGAAGACGGACTTTTTGGAGGAAATTGATGGCTAAGCCCTGTGCGCGCGATTTTGCAGGTCATCAAATGCAGTAGGCATCCAAGGCTGCCGATTCCTTTTCAAGCCCCAAACTTCAGTCACAAGGTGCCCATTTTGTAAAAATTTATGGCTGAAAAATTAATTTCTTTCACGGTACGCAAGATTTCGTGATAAAAAAGTGGTAGACGGCTTAGCTGAGGCAAGCATGGAACAGTCTGTGAAGGCAGCATACACTCACATTCATAAAATATTGTCCAAATTACTCCTGTACATAACGCTTGTGTTTTTGAGAATACACACACAGGACGCCGATTACAGGCAGAGATGTTTTGTAATCAACCGTCTGAGTGCTTGCATTCTAAGTGATTGATTGATTCAGCTTCCTGACTGACTCAAATGAGCAAGTTGATAGGCCATTCTGTAATGTGTTGTCCAAGACACCTCTGCAAGTAGAGGGTATAACAACAACAACTTTATACACAGGTTGCATTTTCTGGTCTATTTTGTTCAACTCCAAGAAGAGCGATGGTACATACCAAGGTGTGTGTATTTATAAGTCGAATAGAAATGATTTTTGGCTACGGAAGAGTCGGTTGCCAGGCCATCTTGGACAGGATGACTACCTCGGAATTGAGGCACAGGGTGTTGAGAACAAAAGGAGTGATTGCGTATCTTATTCCAGATTTGTTCTCACGTGCTAACATTTGCTGACAGAGGCTCTGCACTAACTGATCCATACCAACATGTGACACGTAAGACATGGCAGATCCGGACATTGTTCCACAGTCAAGCTTTGTGGCCCAATCTTCGACAAAAAAGACACATGGTTGGACAACACAGAAACAAGCCTTAGACAGCTAGGCAGGTCGCTGCACAATTGAATAAACCGTGGCAGAACCTGGAAGTGCCGAACCCAGTTTTGCATCCACTATCTGAACCCCTTCGTTTGGGAACTGGCATGGGAAATGGGTCCCAGGCTAGTCAAGGACACTTGCAAATACTTTCTAACAAAGTTTAAAGTCCAAACTCATTTGATCAGAGGTGGATTGCTGCTGCCCATGTGATAACTAGGGTGAATGCTCTGCTATCGTTCGCGGCAACTGAGCATCTGTTGCAACTTGGATCATGAAGAGAGGGTTTGATTGCAAGTGGTGACAAATATGTGCCCGCCTAAATGTGGAAATTTTAACTTGTCCCCGGCAAACAACACCTCGCATGCCTGAAATGATTTTGGTGGCAAACTATTGTTTTGAGCCCATGAAGACTGTTGGAGAGTAGTTTTACCATGCTTGGTTCGCAACAGGCGAAGCCAGGAAAACCTGCTTCAACTCGTGCGTAAAAAACTTACCGTATTTACTTGCGTAATCCTCGCACTTGTGTAATCCTCGCACCCCTAATGTGAGCCACCAAAACTTGGATTTTTTGGTTCCTCGCATAATCCTCGCACCCCCAACTTTGCAGCGGCGAAAGTTGCCTGCTCACGAAACCCGCATGGTGCACGCGTTCCCCAACGCGCGCCCTCCTCCGCCGCCTCTCGGTTCGGCGGAGAGCGCTGTGTATCCAAGGCCATCCAGGCGCCCTAACAACCTGCATGGCTACTCCCTAACAGGCGCCCTAATACGCTACTCACACTCTCCTTGAGCCGGTTTCGCGTGTGCGCAACTAGACGGCGTTCGCGCAGCCCGCTGTCGTGTTGTCGTGTCGCCATCCGTGGTCCCGTCGTTGAGCAGCAGCAAGTCAGTGAGTCACTCGCGTCAGTGGGTGGATAGCTCGCTGCCGTTTTGAGATCTTTTTGATCTCTTTGTTTTGTGCTTGGTGCCGCTTCGCCATGGGGAAGAACGCCAGCTACAATGCCGCTTTCAAATTGAAAGCGATAGAGTACGCGATCGAACACGGCAACCGCGCTGCAGGCAGGCACTTCGGCGTCACCGACTTCAACGTGCGTTACTGGAGTAGGGCACGCACATGACGACGACGGGATAGGGCGCGCGCAAGAAAGCAAGGCGGCAATTTCATGATCGCTGATCTATGGAGACTGTTTTACATTGTAAATAATAAAATAAAAAGAAATAGCTGCTGATTCACAACACTGAGATTACATATACAAAAAACGACCGCTACATTTAGTGCGACTGGCAGAAGGCAAATTGGCAACACTGTGCACGGGATTTTTTTTCCCCGCATAATTCTCGCACCCCTATCTTCGCGTTGACTTTTCCGAAAAAAAAAAGTGCGAGGATTATGCGAGTAAATACGGTAGCTCAAACCTGAGAGGTAGAAACAAACAAGAAAGAAAAAAGTAATTCGCACTTGCACAAACCAACACCTAAGGAAGCCTAGAGTAACACAACTACCTACACAAACAGGTTAGCTGTTGATGATACAGACAAAGTGATGCTCGACACACCACAGAGTTGTTACTTTTATCATTGAACAAGATGCATGCTATACTTAATTAAATAAAGTAATCCTATTCTACAAGCAATAATTTCCTCAAGACAGATGAACCGTGCTTTTCTTTCTTTCTTTCTTTTCCTTCTTTTTTGAGGACACCTGCTCACATACCTGGTGAACTTTACCACACAAAGTTGCGGCAAAGCTGAAGCACAAATGTGTGCGGGGCACAGGCCCCCGAGCTAGTGACTCTAAGAAGAGGCCGTCAAAGATTTCGCACCCACCCGCAGTCCTTGAGGAATGCTGTCCTGCCCCGGGGATCAGAGGCTGCTTTGTCGAAGGCCCCAAACAACCTGCACATGGTGAAAAATGCGAGCAGTAGGGCAGCTGCAAAGTTCTGCAGAATATATGTGAACCATTACAGATGTAATACATGCCACAGTTGTTGTTACAGCTAAATGAAACCCTCGTGGGTAAGCAATGTTGATGCTCATCACTCAACGCTTACACTTTTATCAATGCCTGACATGTCAGTTTAACCTCTTTTTGAACTGAAATGATGCCACATGCAGTATGTCCTGCGTACAATAGAGCCAAGCATATCTGCAGGAAACTTAATAATGATGAGTCTACAAACAATCATGCAAATTTTCGATTTCCCTACCTACAACATAACCGTGCAGCAATGAGGGAATTCCACTGCATGTGCTTGTATGTTGCCCGCAAATATACTTTGTAGCATTTAGAAAAAAAGAAAAATAAAAATAAAGAAATAGTGCCCTGAATTCCGGTGATATTGTACTTTGCTGAAAGAGAACAAGCATTAAAAGTTTCGTTACATGCCCCCCTTCGCACAAAAGATTTTTAGTAAATGTGACAGACGAGTGTGTGTGTGAAATGTTTGACATTCGAGAAGGCCTCCTTTAACACTGTTTGAATGAAAAACCTCGAGTAAACAAGAGGAGGAGCTAGCCTCAAATCCTGTCGCGCTGACCAACTCCACAATTTCTCCTTGAGTATATTGGACAGAAGGCAGGATGAAACAAAAGGAAGAAAGGAAAAAACAAGCACCTGAATACCACAACTACCGTACTTACACGATTGTAGGTCGACCCTTTTTTTTCAAATTTGTCAATCCAATGCTGGGGGGTTGACTTAGAATCAGAATCGAACTGTGTGCCGCTAATAACGGCAAGAGAAACGTGAAATAAGGGGTGCTACGAGGCGGGGACAGCTTTGCGCCTCCGTTTCCATAGTTATGGTCGAAGCAGGGCATGTTAAAGGGACACTGAAGTGATATGTAAACATTGCGGGATTACTAGCGCAAATTGTAGTCCGGAGTCCCCAGGCCATGTTTCGACCACTCTAGGCGCGTTTACGCGATTTTATTTAGTAGAAAAACTAATTCGAAAATGCTGTCCTCCTCTCTTTACGCTCGCCCATTTTCTGTGGCGTTTTCGTGTGACGTAGGAGGGGATGAGCTGGCAATTGGCTGCGCCACGGCTGCGCTACTGCACGGCTCCCCGGCCGACAGAGTCAGTCGGGCCAGCGTTTCGTCCGCCGGCCGCCGGCAGGTCGTCGCAATCAAGGAGGTTAAAAAAAAATTGCTTGGTCGCAATTCGTTCGCTTAGTTGAAACGAAGCCAGGACACGTTTGTGAATGGAAGAATGTGCCCTTTCTTTACTTGGTTTGTTTGTACACTGTATCTAGCTCCAAGTCAAGGTCGCTTCACACAAGCGCTGCACAAGCGCACATGCGACGCTTCGCTGACTGGTACGCCAGTAGGAAAATATAAGGCCTCTTGAAGGCGGGAGAAGAGTCAGCGAAGTCAATATAGGTACTAAGGAAATAAAATCAACTGATTTTACCGTACAGCGTAAAACTAGGGCGCGGGAAGCACTTTTTTGCGCTGGGCGAACAAGCACAGCGGTCAGCAGTACGACTATGCATCTGCGAACGCTTTTCCGTCTACGAAATGCAATTGCTAGACGTGAGCTACTGTGGAAACTCAGGCGACGCTTACTGCACGATCGCAATACAACAAATAGTCACCTAAGCTGCTTGAAATGCGAAAACTAAATAAAAGTGTAAACAAGTTGTACATATATACCCTATATTAACCACGCCTCCGCGTCGCGCTCCGTGGCTCAGTTGTCTGGGGCGCTAGGTGTGTCACCCGCAAATTTTTGCAAGCACGAGTTCGAATCCCCGTGGGTACGTACTTTTTTTTTGTAAGTTACTTTTTTGTTTTCCGCCGATGTTTTCTATATTGAGTTCACCTTTTTTGGGCCGCAACGTTCATGGCTACACGAACTAGTTCACAAAACGCGCGCAGGCTGGCACTGGTGCGCTAGCGAGTTCTCGTTGGCGTGCTGTTGCCATAAGCACCGACTGCTTGCAGGCAGTGGGCACAGGCCAGAATGAACAGACCCTTGGCCTGGTGCGAACACGCTTTTTACGATACAGGCATGAGGGAGGCAAGCTCCAAATATGGGGGAAAAGCGCACGACATTTGGGCGTCTGCGGGTACGCGGAGGGCGTTCATGCACTGCGTGGGTCTCGGCTAGTGAATGCTACGACTACAAGCCGTCCTGGGAGGCTTATCTTGTGCATTTCACAGCCGACAACATGGCAGAAGTGCGGTACGATGATTACTGAGATATTGAGAATGCCCATCCAACAACGCCATTGGTTATGTTTTACAGAACCGAAACCGAAACTTGTGTGATTGCTAACCTTGGGCATCGTCCAATCACGGCGCCCCTCCTCCCAACGTCACAGCCTTAGTTGGTGCGGCCGCCGCAAACCGCGCATGGTAGTTTTTCTTCTTTCAGCGCTTTGTAAAATAATTACCGATTTGTCAACCGGATAACGATGAAAAGTGTGCTAATTTGAGCCAGTCTACGCAGTGCAAGCAAAAACGGGAGCTTGACAAATTCACTTCAGTGTCCCTTTAATTTACCATTGCATACATTCTGGTGTCAATAAAGGTGGTACCGACTTTGAAAGTTGGCGTTTGCAATCTGTGCCCTTTGTCCACCGAACTCAGAGTAATTAATCTTCCACTGTTGCGTCTGGAAGTGTACAGAACAATGTGATGTGACTGTGGCTACGTTAGTGCCGTGCACTGAACCAACGGATTCAGTAATACTAATTTTGTTTATTAGAGATGAACAAAATGCTTCTTGAATGTGAGTAATGTACTCACGAATAAAGGAAATCGCGAGCGGCCACTTCCGTCAGCAGCCATGTTTGTTTTGGTATCGCTCGGCAGTGGCCGCTGTCGGTAGCTTCGACGGTTGTCATCTCGCAGCGAATGTGTTCTCATAATTGCGAATAAAGTTTTTTGCTCCACCCACAGCACATGGTTATTCCGCATGATTACACAAAAGCTGTCCTTCTTTAACATCTACTGCGCGCACCACGGGCGCACCGCTCTTGTGGGAGCATCAATCACTGATGGAAGAGCTGCTGTATGGGGGTATTGGTAGTTGACGGAAGAGCCTCTTTTCGTGATACGATTTTCTAAGCGGCGCTCGCATTTTTTTTTTTTTTTGAGAGATGCAATTGTGGGGGGGTCGACCTAAATCAAGTCGACTTACAATCATGTAAATATGGTATTCTCCTCTATCACGCCCCTGACAAAGTCTGTCTTGGCATTGCATATTTCAAGGAGTCCTGTTTGCATACACGAGAAGTGGCAGCAGCACCGGTGGGAAACACACCAACGAACCACACCCACAAAAGGATCTCCCAGCAGACTGGAAGTCGGTGACACTAATGGAGGGAACGCTGGAGCAGCCACAATGCTGTGGCCATGGCTGGACTCACAGCTACAGCCACTGGCCACACAGACACACACACACACACACAGACCACATACTACATGGTTGAGAGGAAAGCACAGAAAGTGCGTCACAAGGCGAGAGCAGCAGGCTGACCTTGCCGGCGTCGGGTACCTCTCCACCAGGGGCATCACGCGGTCCAGCGAGAGGCCCTTGACCTGGAGCAGGCTCAGGGCCAGCATCTCCCGCACCTGGAGGCCCTGGGGGGAGGAGAACGTCAAGGGGGGAGGGGGGAAGGAGACTCATCAGCCCCCGCATTTTGAATTCCTCCTCCACTCGGGCTTCCCATCGAGGACATTCTCAAAAAGTGTTTTCGTGCATAAAAGCACTGTGGTGTAATCCACTCAGCCGAGTCGAGGGAACCCATGGAGTGGAGGACCATGCATCATCTCTTCGTGACTGCCAGTATACTAGCCCTTTCCCCCTTCCCTCGATCCGTTCAATCAACAGTAGTGAGGACTGTGCATTTTTGAAGGTAATGCAATAAAAATTGGTACAGTACAGCCTTTGCACTGACATGTGAATAAGGTTTTCAGAGGACTGTAAATGAAAAACTGAGAAAACATATTACACTACCAGCACTTGCACTAAATCTCAAGAAATTGCACTATTTGTGAACTTCCCCCACGTAACCAATACTGGAAGACGCAATGAACAGGAACACATCAATGAAAATCCCACTGTACTCATTCTGAGCAAACCTGCACCAAGAAACATAAAATATAAAAATAATATCAGCAACCGCAACATGTTTCTTCAAACAATTTAGAAATCCTTGAAACTTTAGATAACAGTAATTTTACGAATATCCCGAAATTTGGACTTCCACCACGCGTTGAGGAGGCTGCCTAAGGACCTTTGCACCGCTCAGCAAAGAGGGACACACTACACCTGCTAATCAACTGCTTTGGTTTCGATTCCATGACGTACAGGGTGGTGGCGGGTGGTCGTTCCAACTACACAAAATGACGTAAGCCGTAAGCCTTCATTATAACAGAGCCGCTTCACCGAGTGTTTCCCTGTCCCGACAGTAGTGCACTCAGAGCAAATTGTCCACGCTTGTAACAAATTATCGCTCATAACAAAGCCTGTTTCATGTACAGTCGTGGACAGCCTAAACGTAAACACGATAGCAGCAGATGACAGACATTGGTGGTGCAGACCAGCCAAAGATGCAACGAGGTAAAACCTGTGTTTGAGAGTGCCTTGCTGTGTGAGTCGGCCGGTGCACAAGTATGAAGTTTTTGAAGTTTTCATTCAATGGCCGCAGGAGGTGCACAAGTCCAACTACAGTGGAACCCCACTGATACGTCTGCGGGACTTACGACGGCCCACTTCTTACGACGGATCACTGCAATACCGGCAAACTCCCCACAGAAACAATGCAATAAAACCGCCGACAATATGATGCACAGGTGCATACGATCTGCTTCATACGATGGGCCCTGGTGCGGATAAACCGGCATTTTCCCCACACCACTTCGGCACCTTCTCTTGAGCTTTCTTTATTCTGAACCCCCGTTTGATGCTGCTCGATGTGCAAAAGTCTGCAGGTGGGCCAAACCACTTGCCGGAAACACGCAAGCAAGCAGGCCGGTATTCGCGAGCAGGAGTCAACATTTGACAGCCCCACCCGGCAGCAGTACACCAGCGCACCAACCGCGAGAAGTCAAAGTTCAGGCAGCCGGCAAACCGTGCATTTGAAGCACCCATCGAGCCACCGATGAACGCAAAAACACATCCGACGCAACCCCACAGGGATGACTGAACACCCGCTTTCCTCACACACCCCATCCAAGTTTCTTCTTTTCACGACGCTTTCTCTCTCCCTTTATCTCTGCTCTCTGCTTCACAGTGTCTTTCAAAGCGCCGTTGTCACTCCGCTCCTGTCTTTGCCGCTTTTTTTTCATCGTTGCCTCGTCCTATCGTTTGTTTCACTTGGCCTTGGAAGTTTCACACCCTCCCCTTTTCCCCTCTAAATTTGCTCGATTACACCAGCCTTATCTCTCGCATGAGGCTGGTGGGCTATAAATAGCGCCGGACGGCACAAAAGTCGCTGGAAAGCTAGCTCAGACACCGTGTAGTGGGAGGGGGCACAGAGTAGGCATTTGTTTTTTTTAAGCTTGGGATTTCAGCTAAAGATTTGCAAATTACGGGAGAACGCGCTAAATACAGTAGTCTAAATAAGTTCTTAGCCCACCTGTCCCGTGAGAGTGTCTACAAAGCCGGCATTTACCTGCACCCCGGTCATACAACGCTTTCGCATGCTCCCTTGAAAGTCGTATTACTGGAGTCCCACTGCATTTTGCGAGGATCTTCCTGTGGTTCTTGATTGTAAAGTGCTGTGTACCAGTGTTTCATGGGTCCTTTTTTGTTTGTTTGTTTTTTGTCCTTACTTATCTGGCTGGATGCACACATAAGCCCAAGGCCCACCCCAGTGCCAGACGGTCCGTTCTGCCCCTCTCTTCACCCTGCTTTGAGGCCGCCCGCGTTGGAACTCCTCCCAGGTGGGCCTCCCCCTCGAGCAGGTCGGGCCGGGGAGGCGGCAGGCCGCCACCTTGGCCTGCAGGTGGCAGGTGACGATGCCCAGGAAGCAGGCCGTGTCCCGGGGGTCGCGCGTGCGCTGCACCACAAAGCCCTCTGACACCTGCCAGGGGGAGGTGGAGAGAGAGAGAAGGGAGGGGTTTTTGTTTTGTTTTTTGAAATTTTGGGGGTTTCACTCCTTCCTGCACACACCTATTCAAATTGATAGTACAGACTACCAACCCTTTCAAGCTCAAATTTTGATGCTTTTCCATTCGAATTCGGTGCTTTCTGAGTGCCATCTACTGAGTAGTACGGACACATACATCCTCTTTGGCTTGTTTTTCCCAGGGTGAAACAGGGTCCATGGGTTTGGGAGCAGTCCTGGGAGCAGGCAAAAGGGCCTTTTGTAGCAGGCTTGGAGCAGCCAGAAAGGCCTTTCTGGAGCAGGTTTGGAGCAGCCACAAATGCCATTTGGAAGAGATGTAACACCACTTAACAGCATTATGGTGCCTCCCTAATCTCTGTACAGGCCGCTGTGCAAGTCCCCTGCCACGTACCTAATCTCTCTACTATTCTCAGGCATTCTACCACGCACTAGAACCTAATATAAACCAGGAACGCAGTTCTTGTACTATATCTGGAGGTTTACAAAATGTGGACTCATCTACCTTCGGCCCCAGCAAGTGCGTTGAACTATTACCGTTCGAAGGCCAAACCTCACGCGCACAGTCGAAAGAGATCAGATATCAGGCCTTGCTTCGTGCCCAGCAAACAGCAGTGTTTATGAGACCCCACGGCAGCATTCAATAAAACAAGGTGTTTGCTTGCATTTTTTCTATCGAACAGCGGTTTCAGTGCGTGGAAAGCTGAACATAGTTTTTTCTTCACCCGTCACAGGGATGCAAGAGTCTACGAACTTTCGCCGCAGACAACGTACCTAACTAGAGCGTGTCAGAAGGCCCTATTAATATTAGACCATCCTCCAGTAAGCAAAGCTAACCCCAAAGTTGAATTGAATTGCATTTAACTGAAGTTTATTTCTTCTTTTCTGAATGCGGAAAAACGGCGGAGGGGGGGCGGCAAAAGGCAACCAGCATCCATCCGTTTAGCAGCGAGTCATTTCAAGTTTCAAATTCCTTTCCATTTCAAGTTCACGGGCAAAAAAGAGCAGATACCTCAAAGCAAAAGTGCACCGAATTAACAAGCGAGGGGAAAGCGGTCCAAAACTGTTTGTTCAATACATGCAGCAACGCAAAGTTGTGGGCAGCAAAGCTAGGATCACCAAAAATGGGCGATTAATTGATGTTAACCTCCAACAAACTATAACCTTTCATGCGGATATTATTCTATTTGTGATGAGACACCAAAACATTTTACTTTTGGCCATTTTTCATTGACTGTGGCGCAGCAGCCGACACCAGCAAACACAACCATGCAAATGCAACACACAAAATTTCAAACCGATAGCGCGTAGTGCCTGCTGCCTTATTATTATTTTTGCAAATAGGTGCGCATAGACAGAGTAATAAAAACAGCACCACCTGCTAGATCATTTCAGTACGAATTCAATGGTACCAGTCTTGTCATCCTAGCCCAAGAGCAACATTGCAAAACCCCCCGTAAGGCAGAGCATGGTATTCCAAAAAAGAAACTGAGAAAAATTCATTTGAAGTTTCAGGTCATGGTAACTTTTGCTACGGCATAGCTCCAACAATATAATTAGCATCATTTTGAAGCTCTCTTCTTCACGAAAAAAAAAAGCACACCAAGTATGAGACTAACACAAGGAAAGACCGTACAAATTGTGAAGGCAAAATAAATTGTTACTGTTAAACTTCAGAAACTGTATATCCTCTTTCACTTTTTCTCTCAGTGTCTTTACAGAATACAGAAAGGCTCAAATACCATGTGCTACTGCTATTTTTGTTCTACCAATGAGACTAAAGCACAGCAGCCACCCAGAACTAGAGATTGTCCTGCAATGGATCTCAAACCTACAACAAGGCTGTAGGTGAAATGCACGTTGGTGATCAATGCTTCACTGATACAAATAGGATCACCTGCTAGACCAATTCAATGCAAATAAAATTATACCAGTCTTGTTATCCTGGCCCAAGAGTAAGATAAGGAAACACCCCGCAAGGAGGAGCGTGACCTCACAAAATAAACTGCAGAGCTGCAGGTGGACTTCAATTTGGCGGTCGATACCTCAGTGATACAAACAGCATCACCTGCTAGATCTATTTATTGCAAATTAAATGATACCAGTCTTATCATCCTAGGTCAAAAGCCTGATAGTGAAACACTCAGCATGACGTCGCAAAATAAGAGAAAAATGCATCTTTAGTTTCTAACTCTTGTTACAGCACAGCCACAATATAAAAAGCGCCGTGTCACTCTGTTCAAGAAAAAAATACAAGTATGCGACCGTACCACAAAAATAACCGGAAAAGCTCTATGGAAGCAATGAAAACCTTTGCAAACAGCGCTGGAAAACTACACTTTTTGCTGAACTTCACAAACGGTACTTGCTACTTTGCACTTCTTTCAGCGTCTGTGCAAACTAAAGAAAAGCACAAAAATACTGTGCTGCAGACTTTTTTTTCCGAAATAAGACCAACGCACAACAGCTAACTAAATCCGGACGTTTCCACGCGGCGCTTCTCGGACCAGGGGCGGTATTCTCGAGTTTTGTCCCTTTTGCGTCCCTTTCAAAAGTGTCCCTTTTGGCGAGCCCTGATTGGCTAAAAGCAAATAACCGGAAGTGACGTAGCGCAAGCGCGGCAAACCTACTGCCAACGCCCATTGCTTAACCGGAAGTACGTCACGATGAAAGGGACGCAAAAGGGACGTTTTCAAAAGGGACAGTTACGAGAATACCGCCCCTGGTTCGCGCGTGACAGGCGATCCCGGCACCGCCGTTTACGGCATGTTCCGTCGTTTTTTCGGGCACTTGCAGCGCGTAATTCGTTAAGGTAAAGGTGTCCCAGTGATGGAACTGCTGCTCCAATTGCTCCAAACTGCTCCAAGATGAAACTTCTGCTCCATGCTGCTCCAAATGGTCATTTTAAGGGATTTTTGCTCCAAACGTGCGCCGAAGGGGCATTTCGAAAGCGTGTGGTAGCACTAAACCGAAACTAAAAATAAACTTTCTCTAGTGTCACCTTATTTAAACATTAAAGTGAAACCCGCTTGTAAACTGAGTGTGCTGCGGTGTGTCTGCGCATCTGTAGACATGGCCTTCTTTAGTCTGTGATCGTCCACGGCTTTTTTATGGCTTTAACGGCCGCCCTGGGGCATTGCCATGTTTGTCACAAAGAACATATAAACGGTTCTGTGTGGCGTGTACTACGTGTTGTACATTGTAGAGTTAGTATTATTTGGCTTTATATTTTTTCAAGACGTTTTTTCTGCAATCATTTTCTATTACATGCTGCATCGGTCCAACTCCAACGTTGTTGTGGTGTACCCGAACTACATATACAGACAAACCTGGAAGTTAAAATGTTAAATTTTTTTAAAACGTGACGTAAGGATGACTGTGGTTTTGTGGCTTTTACTCTAATTGTGTTTACCCTGTTTTAGTTGTTGGCTGCGAGTGGAAATGTGCATTTTAAAACTAGGACAGTTTAGTGATGTACCTCGATTGATTGAGGGGTTTAACGCGCCGACGCAACGCAGGCGATGAGGCGCGCCGTAGTGGAGGGCTCCGGATTAATTTTGACCACCTTGGGATCTTTAATGCGTGCGCCGAAATCTCGTACACACGGGCGTTTTTTGCTTTTCGCCTCATCAGAAAAGCGGCCGCCGCGGCCGGGAATCGAACCCGCGACCTCGTGCTCAGCAGCGCAACGCCTTAGCCACTGAGCCACCGCGGCGGGTTTAGTGATGTACCTCAAGTATTTTTATCCGAAAATTGAAGGCAACAGAGATCTTGTTCGGATTTTTGAAATGATGTGCCTACTGCATTTGATCGTTGGTTTTTGCATGCAGTATGGTGCGTAATAAATATTGGAAACTTTAAGGGTTTTCTTGTGAATTATATCCACCCTTATAACTGTATTGAAGCGTATTTTGGCATCTGCTCCAAAGTGGCTTATGGCTGCTCCAAACTAGAATTTTGCCTGCTCCAGCAGCTGCTCCGAGAAGTAAAATGCCGCTTCCATCACTGGTGTCCAAGCATTGCGGCACGAGACAAAAAGACATTGCGACAGAATTGCAGTCACTAACGGCAGAGAAAACGCATTCAAATTGAAAATACTGCAGCAGCGAACGCGAGCCTGCAAAAACAAAGCAAAAAAAATGGCGGCTCAACCGTGCCGCGGAACGGCAGGCTTGCTCCAGCGCATGTGCTTCTGCCAATCACCGGCTCGTAAATGATTGTCACGAAATCGGCGATAACGCTCGTTCTCCTTATGCGATGAAAATGCGTGTTTCCGTCTCCAAAACGCTGTAACGCCAAAACTTCCGGTGACGTCACAAAAAATAAAAAACAAAAAACAAATATGCAGAAGCCGTCTATGCATTAAGTAGTAATCAGGATAATCATAAAAAGTAAAAATATTGCTGCGCGTGTAAGCATTTGCATCAAAACGTTTCATGCATTAACGAAAGTGGGGCGGATGCGCCACGAGCGCCTACTAGTGGTAGAAAGCACCCGTAAAAAAAAAAAAAAAAACAATGGCGTTTTTTGATGTGTGCGATTTGTCCACGAAGTTTGTGTAGGAACTGTTACGAATGTAGTGCATCATAAGGCTCTAAAGTCGTCTGCGCCGTGTGTGTCTTGCCAAGTCGTCATTTGTACGTGAGGAAGTCGTGGTGGGCTGTTTTTACTCGTAGCGTCGTCACCTATCTCCTGCCGAGAACGTCCTGGCTTCATTTGTTGCTGGTGTGTTGTGTGTGTAAAATCTCCCTGATGGAATTTGAGTGGCTTTGTTCTACGACAGCAGTGGTGACAAGCTACAAGGGTTCTTTTTCTGGCTGTGAACATGGGCTCACCCGACGTTAAACGTGAGGCCTACGTAGCTGGTGTTACAACTCATTCTAGTTCACTCTACTGACAACGGAAGGTATCCTTTACGGAGTGGTTTCGCAGGTTGCTCTGGGTGGTAGTACAATCGGAGCAACGATGCGTTTTTATCCTGTACACAATCGTCTGAGACTGCGTATCTTACAAACAAAGCAGTATGAATGAGCGCGAATATTGTTCAGGTAATCAAATGCGCTGGCGTTAGAGTGTTTCATGATAACAATAAAACTGCGCAAAAGGACGGGACGGAAGAAGAGGACAACAAACCAGGCGCAGCTCACAACTAAATTTATTCAGAAACAGCCTACGCACCTATATGCCCTTCCGTGCACATGCGCACAGTCGCATGCGTTTAATCACACGGACGCGTTTAAAAATTCATACTCACTACAATACAAAGATAGTGACGCTTCGCTAACGCAGTTATCACCATTTTTTCGTATATGAAAGGCCTCTATTGGTTTGTGTGCTCCTGGTTTGTTGTCCTCTTCTTCCGTCCCGTCCTTTTGCGCAGTTTTATTGTTATCATGGAACACCAACTAGCCCAACAACGTGCTTTACTCAGTTAGAGTGTTTCATGACTGCTATGGACTATGGTTGTTCGTAAGCATAAGTAGTTATGTCGGCTGTACAGATACACTGCACTGCACATCGTGTGTGTGTGTGTGTGTGTGTGCGCGCGCGTACGCATATTAAAGAGGTGGTACCACATGTTGGCATCGACGGATAATATGGCGGCACCTGGTGCTTCTGCGGGCCACTACATCTTTCCCTCCCGGGGAACAAACAATCATTAGACTAGACAGTCCTGTCTGCACAAATCACCAATACGGTCACCGTTTGTGTGCAGAAATCACCAATACAGTCACTGTCTGTATGAGCCCTGACAGCTGTCGAATCACTGCACGTAATCTTGGAAGTGCCCTTGAGGTCTGCGATTTCTCCTGGGCCGGTCAGGTGGTGGCCCTGGCATTGAGTCCGTTTCCCTCTACCGGTACACTGCACTCCTCAGTGCCAGAGCCTGGAGCCAGACTTTGTGGCTGCGAACCTTGCGGCTGTGGTGGGCTCGGTGGAACATGTGGTGGTACAGCGCGTGAAGACTCAAGTTGATCTGCGGATGAACTCGCAGATTGTGTTTGTGGCGGACCCCCAGGTGCAGTGATCCAAGTCTTCGATGGTGCAGCTCTACTTTGGTAGTCCGTCAACGGGGGCATGTTGTACGTGCAAGAGTTGTCCTTAGTTTCTTGCCCTGGTGATGCCTCTTTTGGTACCGCTGATAGCTGTGAAGCGTTCCAAGTTCGACCGTCTTCCAGATAGAAGGACCAGCGGCCAATTTTTTTGAGGATCTTTAATAGTGGTCCATAACTTGGAGCCAGGAACTGGTCCAGGAACTGGTTTCTTCACTCGTATGTAGGTGCCAACTTGGAACTTGGGGACTCTTGCAGCTCACTGTTGTTCAGCGTATGCCTTACTTTTTCGTCCACACTCTGCGACTCTTTTACCGAGCGGACTCATCTCCCGTGAAGGATTTGTGCTGAAGTCAGCTGTCAGCTGACCAATGACGTCCAAAGAAGTTCTCATGTGTCGGCCGTGTAGAAGAACGGCCGGGGAGAGACCGGTGGTGCTGCGAGGGGTGGCTCTGTATACTCCCAAGTACTCAGTCACAGTTTCCTTCACTGGACGCTGCTCCAGCAGAGCCAGTTGAATGTATGACTTCAGTACACGATCAAACCTCAACGAGACCACTTTCCTGTGGGTTGTACACGGCAGAAAAGATGTGGTTGATTCCACGGTCTTCAAGGAAGGACTCAAATTCCCTTGATGTGAAGTCGACCGTGAACAGACACTATTTCAGTAGGGTAACCTTCACGTACGAAGAGTGCTAGAAGTAACTTTGTCACCATGTGAGTGGTAACGTCAGTGCAAAAAGCCACTTCTAGCCATTTTGAAAAATAATCAACTACTGAAATGGAAAATCGGTAGTCTCCAGGTGCACGCTGAAAAGGAGCAACAACGTCAATAGCTATCTTGTCTCAAGGTTTGTCAGGAAGAGGAATTGGCTGAAGTGGTGTGGGTGAGATCTTGACACTTTTTTCCGCGTGCTGACAAATGGAACTGCGGATAGCTGTTTCATCATGTTTGCCTAACCCTGGCCATCATACTTCTCTTGTAGGCATTGTTTGGTTTTTCACGATACGAGGGTGGGATTTGTGAGCCAGCTGGGCAAAAGTCGCTGTGAGTTTGACAGGAACTACGATGCGCTTAGTACGGAAGAGCATGCCATCAACTGCTGTCAACTCCTTTCGGACTTCATAGTATGGAGTCAGCTTAGGTGCCCGATTCTTGCGGGGCGGCCACGATGTCTGCACGTAACGGGAAACTTCTCGGAGAGTGTTATCCTCCACTGTCGCTTGTCTCAGTTCATCTTGATGTACAGACGTCACCAGAGGACTATTTCTTCAGACTCGCGTGGTTTCGTGGTGGGCGGTGACAACTTGTTTGAGTGCTGTGGATGCATTTTGGGGCCTTGTGTCAACGTTTTTACTTGGTTGTGTCAATGTTTCGCCATAGTAAGGCAGTGTAATTCTGTGCCCACAATCTGGAGACCAAAAGCTTGTACGGCATACCCAGAAGTGATGTTCCACCTTGGGTAATGTGGAAGGTCACTTACAGCTGTTTCCGATTTGTGCACAGTGAGGGCAGGGAACTGTCCACGCACAGGAATTTTTCGACGTGAAAAATCCAGTAATGTTGGTTGCGATTTCTTCAGCTCAACTTGGTCTCTGAAATAGGTTTGAAAGCTTTGTTCTCCCATTATCGATACAGCTGAGCCAGTGTCCACTAAAAATTTATGATGCGCCGGGTGATGCCAGAGAACAGGTTGAACCCCGACATAAAAGTAGACACCCGTACGCTTAATTATCAGTGTGAACAGTAAGAATGTTCATGACACTCTCAGCGTCTTCCTCTGGAACAATTTCGGCGACTCAGGGCGGGCGTCTTCCACGCCCGCGACGCAACTTCGACAGTACGTGTTGAAAGTGACCTCGAGGTGGCCACACGTGAAGCAGGTTCAACCGCGGGCTACGGAGGTATACTTGTGCGCCACAATTTCCACACGCGGCTGTGTTTCCGGAGTATGGGATGACAGTGCCACTACATAGGACACTACAGTAGTATTCTTTACAAGTTATGAAAACGGAACCAAAGACGTTGCTGGATTTGGACCCCATCATTGCAGAAAATCTGAAAGTATGTGGCCCCGCGGCATTACTTCACATGTTTTTGATAAATTGATTTAAATATCCACATACACGCAGTGTTTTATTATGCCTGCTACGCTGCTGGTTCATTGTTCCCGTTGCTAATGACGGTGGCATCAAAGGGGCCGACTAAGGGTGGTACTGATCTCAAATTGCCGTTATTTTGTTGGCAGTGTTGGATTCTTCTGAAGTGTCGTCAGCTATTAAAGTTATTTTGGAATTGTGCAGTGCATTTCTGAGGAATGAATGCCAGCAATTTATCTTTCCTTTATTTTTCTTCAGAGTTTGTAGAATGACCTTTGTGAGCAATAAAAATGTGCTTTTGAAATTGTGCTTCATAGTGATGGCTGGAGTTTCATGATTACATTTTGGTGCTTGTGCAGTTTAACAGTAGAGTATAAATTTTTCCAAAGGAGTTTACAAAGTGTATTGGCAAACAGTCAGGTGTCCAGCGTCCCCTTACAACGATAGAGCCGTTATTCTACCAAGTGGGACAATTTTTTCAGAGACTTCCCATAAATCTTTAGTTTGTTTAGATTCAACATCTCTTCCATACACTTGGAAGTTATTATTGTTCTAGCAACTATGACGAGTTGGAGGGGCTTCAGAGTGCTGTGTCACTGATTTTCAAGCATGCACGGTTGCATCTGATTATGCAGCTTCGGTAAGAATAGAAAATGATGCGGCATATCAGAATAGTTCAGGACCTTAGCGCTTCATGTTGCTGCATTTCAAGAATATTCTGGCTGTACAGCTGCAGTAAGAATAGGAACCAGTTGCCCAGCAGGTTGCAATGGTTTGATGTCAGTCCTTCGAGGTGCTAATGTTGCTCCTTTGCAGAGGTGGGCTGTTGCTTCTGACTAGAAGGCTACGGCAAGAATTGCAGACTTATGTAGTACGCTGGAATGGATTCATGTGAGGCCCTCGGGCTGTAAAGCCGCTGCTTCTCAAGCACACCTCTTGTTTACAGCCATGAAGCCGCGGTGAGAGAAAATGCCAGAGACTGCGAAGTTGGTGCTTCTCATGAACACAAGTGTAATTTTTTGTATAGGACCCACACCTCCACCATGACCTTTGCCAGCTCTCCCAGTATTGGCATTTTCAATGTGCGTGCACAGCCTGGACAGCTTTCATGGTGCGGAAAACACTACTCGAACACTGCGCCATGAACTAATTTTCTTTATGTTGTGCGATGGCTTATGAAGATACGGCATCACTTTCACCTTGTTTTCATCGGGCCTCTGCACTTTCGTTTTGCCTTTTAAACTTGATACGGAGGCAGTCTGCAACCGCCTTAAGCACTGGTGTCAGAAAACCCTCTGCAGAAAACCCTATGAGTCTGGCGGTCAATGTGTTCCTGGATTACGTGGACACAACTTTTCTGCAGTGCACTGCAGAAACGTAATGTGGCTATGCCTCATCAGCGATGGCTCAGAGGTACTGCACTCACCTCATATGGGGAAGTACTGGGTTCGAATCTGCGCACCGCCGGGCACCCACTGGTTTCTTTAATGGGTACAGGTGTCCCTGGTCGAGTGCGGACCTTTGAAAGGATAACTCACGCCTGGAAAGCTGCCTTTACCCTTGCGAGGGCTTCCGACCTTTGTCAATCTGGTGGGGCCCCGGCCTTCTACAACACCGCATTGCCGAAGGGAGGAAAAGTCTGGCGGCATGTCCTACCACAGGCGGTTACTGAGTAGAGTGTGCAGCGTAGCTGGCGTAGCTGTGGAAGTCACCATGTGCATTCGTGTGCCTTGGTGGTGCCGGGCACCTATTGAGAAAATAGGTACAAGCCTGGTGCTCGGCCCTTGTTACCACTAGAAGATGCTCCTGGCGTGTGACTACACTTGAAAAGTTGACCCAGCTTGTACAGGGAATCAACTCTATGCAATGAGGTGGCTGGAAAGTGCAATTTTTTTTTGGTTTGTGTCCCCACACGATTGATCAAATCAATAAAAGAAAAAGGGACTGCTAGCACACATCTTCACCTCAAAAATTGCAATTAATGGGACAAAAGTCTACGCAAATTGTAGCGAAAACTGGAAAGCGGCAATAAAAGTACATAAGTAGTTTACTGAAACACTGGTACTGTCGCCAGTTACTGAAATTTTAGAAATTGGAGCTGAGCTGGTGGTAGATAGTGGCATTGGAGCTGTAGAGAATAAGTGAAAAAAGTTTTGTCAATGGCACCTGCATGATTTCGGTGACACAGGTTTTGGGAATTATTCTCAGATGTACGCTATAATTTATATTTTAAGCACCTGCAATGCAGCCTACTAGGGAATGGTGCTATGAGATGCCCCATACCCTACACTGTACCAACAAAGTGACCGTGACTCTGGTCTCTGAACCACTGTTAGATGGTACGGACAATAAACAAAACCGTTCGCAATGACAGTCAACAGGTGCAGTTTAATTTTAACGCTCTCTTTATCTACTTTTGCTGCTAACCTTCCAATCTTGACACATACGAGTTCTGGGGAAATGGAAATTTCGAGAAATGTGAGCACGGCCCCTGCAAAAATGGTCCCAACTCAGATGCTGCAGTATTATTCCAATATTATTCCTGCGATTATATCACCGTTTGTTAGCTGGCTGAGAAAGAAAATCGTGCAATGTACTTTCCGCCCTTGCATTTCAGAAATACAATACCCAGAACTACAACTTTTCGGAGGCTGTGTTTTTGTTCGTGAACTTGACTAAAAATAGTTACTACAGGTGCAGGATGCGCTCTTTATCAAGCATAGATAAGGTGACGGGGATTTCGAGAAAGCCCTTGCTTATATCGTTCCGTCCAGGCGGAACGCCAAACAGCGTTCCCGGCTCACAACTCGCAGTGCAGGCAGTCTGTGTGCATTTTTACCATACCGCTACCGCTCACTGTTAATTAGTAAATACCCTTAATAATTACATCGCTAATTACAGCTTCGGCGACGGGCCTCGGGGCAAGCAACCGCACTGAAATGGTCCATGTGAAAAGCTTGGCATACTGCTGAAAAACAATGCGATCACAACCATTGTCACTCGAGAATTTAAACACAAGCAGCGCGCCATCGCCTCCTGTACGATGATCGCGCTCGCCCGCTGTTTATTATTTTTATTTTTTTGATAACTGCTACAGACACACAACACACCAGCAACAAATGAAGCCAAGGCGTTCTCGGCAGGAGATAGGTGACGACGCTCCGAGTAAAAACAGCCCACCACGACTTCCTCACGTACAAATGACGACTTGGCAAGACACACACGGCGCAGACGACTTGAGAGCCTTATGATGCACTACATTCGTAACAGTTCCTACACAAACTTCGTGGACAAATCGCACAGCATTTTCCTCCATGTCGCACACATCAAAAGACGCCATTGTTTCTTTTTTTTTTTTTTTTTACGGGTGCTTTCTACGCCTAGTAGGCGCTCATGGCGCATCCGCCCCACTTTCGTTAATGCATAAAACGTTTTGATGCAAATCCTTACACGCGCAGCAATATTTTTCCTTTTTATGATTATCCTTATTACTACTTAATGCATAGACGGCTTCTGCGTATTTGTTTTTTGTTTTTTATTTTTGTGTGACGTCACCGGAAGTTTTGGCGTTACAGCGTTTTGGAGACGGAAACACGCGATGAAAATACCCACAAAGAAGGCAGGTACTAGGCTAGCCTAAGATGGCCGCCGCCGGCAGTCTGCTTTGAGTGTGGCGCGCGCGAGTTCAAGATTTTTTAGCCCGATTCTCGACGTTTTGGGGCTCCCGCTGCGTTTACAAAGTCGATTTTAAGAATTTCCACTCCAAATTCAGCGATGAAACTATTAGAGTAGGTGCTTGAAAATATGGAGACTTCAAAAATGTTTTTTTTCCAAAATGCATTTTTTCGCGATTTTCGACCATTCTAAGACCCGCGTCCCCCTTAGTACAGGCGGGTTTGGCGCAACGGGGGCAGTTTGGCGCAGGATGGCGCAGGTAAACACGTTTGGCACTCAATGGCGCAAATGGCGCAGCTGTTTCACCCCTGTTTTCTTCAGCGCACCAGATTTTTTTAAGGCACCACCGGTGTCGACATTGCGGGCTATGGCACCGCGGAAACGCCGCATTTTTAGCAAGTTGGACGATTCTACACATGGCCTTTTGAATTACATTGGCAGCACTGACTCTGCAGACAGCGTTTTGTCATCGGATTTCAGCACCGAAAGCGACAGTGCACCATACTGGCACAGAACCTGGTCCTCCTGTTCAACACAAGTTCCAGAAAATGCGAAAGTATCGAAACTGTGAATTGTGCTACGAACAAAAAAGAGTGGAGCAGAAAACCAACGTTTCCTGTGATGCATGTGTGGCCAACCTATGCTTGGAGGAACTGCTTTGCACGGGGCACGAAAGCCACTAGTGGTGAATTTTTTTTTGTATGTCAAGAAGTTGTACAGCTTGTCATTTGAGCACTCCTGGGAGCATACACCACTGACACACACACCAGACACAATGAAGTTACCCTGGCTCGATTACGGATAGGCCACACACATGCAACACACTCCTACCTGCTCACGGGATCTCCAAGACCCCTGTGTAGCAGGTGTGGAGACGCCCTATCTGTGATCCATGTGCTACTTCAATGCAAAGCACTCCACACAACACCACACAAACACTTCCCACAACTATACAGCAAACACATTCCGCAACACCCAGCATTGTTTTTAGCGCATGATCCCATGATTCCTGTACAACGCACCTTTAAGTTTCTTAACGACATGAAGTTTTTACACCTTATTCCTATCACGCGTAGTTTTTAAACCTTAATTCATGCCACGCACCATCACAATCTGGCCTTTTACACCAGCCATTCTCATTATATTTTACTAATTTTACTTTTGTTTTTGTTGAACGATTTTAGAGTTTACATTTAAATGCTTCATACCTAACCACCATTTTGGCGCTCTTTGCCCTAGTCGTCCTTGCGCCATAAACATCCAACCATCATCATCATCAGTTAGGCGTTTGATATTAAGTGCGAATGCACTTCTTAAGCGAGCCTGAATCGTCCGCCGTCGTTGTCCGCATAGCAACAGCTGCGGGTGCGCGCGCTCCTCGTCTTCCTCCTCGTCTTCCCTAGCAACGGGGGGAGATGGGCGCGCGCTACTCTCCTCCTTCTCTCTCCACTCAGTGACTGCGGGTGTTGGGCGCCTCCTCTCCACTTCGGGCGGGAAAGCTCTCGCTCGCGTAGCGGGCGCTCCGCATTCCGACGCGTGAGGGCACTCGTGTAGCCCTCGCCGTAACGGCGGGCGCTACTCTCCTCCTCCTCTCTCCGCTCAGTGACTGCGGGTGTTGGGCGCCTCCTCTCCACTTCGGGCGGGAAAGCTCTCGCTCGCGTAGCGGGCGCTCCGCATTCCGACGTGTGAGGGCGCTCGTGTAGCCCTCGCCGTAACGGCGGGCGCTACTCTCCTCCTCCTCTCTCCGCTCAGTGACTGCGGGTGTTGGGCGCCTCCTCTCCACTCCAAGATCACGATATCCACCGTAATCGCGCAATCAACAACCGTGCATTCGCACTTACACACTCTCCCCCTCGGGGAAGTGCGAGGGAATTTTTTGCAGGAGTTTTGCACTGATAGTATATCTACAAAATGTACACCTTAGTGTTTTTGTGTGTTTTTTCTATGCGGAGCAACAGCAATGTTCTTGCTTATTTACTTGTGTTTGTCCCAAAACGTTTCTGCAGAGCTTTTCTTCTTCTTTTTCTTCTTTTTTTTTCAAATAGGAATTCCTGTTTGAAACAGTTACCATTGTGAAGGAAACCCACCCTTCTACGATTCGATGCCGTACACTCATATGTTGCATAATTTTTTCGACTGGAAAAACACTGCTTGCTAGACAACTGAAAATCAGCGCTTTGCCTGTGGTTAGGAAAGTGTTAACGTGCCAAAGTTACACCTGGTCTACGAGACTCACCTCCGGGGATCTTTAAATTGTGCCAAAATATCGACACGGGCATTTTCACTTTTGGCCTCCATTTCAAAAAGCGACCACCACTGCTTGGAATGGAACCTGTGTCCCTGGGCTCCCCAGCACACCACCTTAGCCAGTGCTTCAATTAAAGGGGCCATGAAAACACGATGCAACCTCGTTCTCTGTGAAAGAACTGGCCTTTGGTCACTGACGCCCACGGGCTCCTTTCCTGCCACAGGGGACACCGTTTTAACCAAACAGAAGCAAGGAAAGCTAGGAAACTTGCACAGTTCACGCTACAGTAATGTTTTGTGGGCATCTGTCTTGTCTCAGTAATGTAATAAACGCATCTATCTCATTCTTCGTTTTTCCTTTCATGGTTTTGTGCACTTTTTCACCTTTTCACCAGCTAGCCCAACAGCATATTTTACTGAAGCACTTTAGCCTGGGCACATTCTGGGAAAACTGCCACGTTCGTGTTTGCTTGTTGAACTGCAGCCACATAGAGTGTGCCATGCCTGTGCGTGTGCAAATGTGAATGAATCAAACCCAAGAGTGTAACCAAAAGGCAGCAACAAACCAGGGCTTAAGGCCTTCACCTCAGCCTCCTTTGAGGCAGTCGTCGCCCACGCTGGATCTGCCTTGGCCTCCTTGAAGAGGTGCCCAACTAGAGGAACGAGATGGAAAAGAAACCAGAGCGAACAGGGCAAAAGAGAACGGCTACACTGACACCTGACTGAAGTAGTTCTACGGCAAGCGCATCTTTGTCCCTAGCATCGTTTCGTGCATGCCTTCTGCATGTACAGCTTCCCAGCACACCTCTTGAGCCTCACAGAGAAGCCTGCATAACATGCCGCATTCAATCACACAAGCACCACACTTCCATACATGAGAGTAACTTCCCACCTCCATTGTGTTTTTTGGTTTCTCAGCCAGGCCTTGACCCTGATTTGCGAAAACTGGCAGCAACACTAACCCCCGTATTCTGAGTCCCTCCTCCACTCGAGCCTCCGCTCGAGAGGACCCTTGAAAGCGAGTTTCGGTTTCATAAACTAACCTCCACTCGAGTGTCTCCTCCAACGGAGGAGCTGCTCGGCGATTTGGAGGAGCCGCTCACGATTTGGAGGAGCAACTCCAAGGTGTCGTCTGTGCTACCTTGAAGCAGCCCTCCAGTACTATTTTCAAGATGGCCGCCTACGCTCCTCTCGGTTCGAGCCGGCTGTGCTCGCTCACCTCTTTTCCGGAGCATGTATCCCGCATTGTCTGAGGCATATAATGAAGGTTCAGGGGATTTACGCACCGTGAATTTGCCATGTCAGCGCATAAGGTACTGGCTGAATACGCTTGAGCACTTCAGCAAGGGCGAATTCGTGTCGCGGTGCCTCTTTACCAAATCGGTCACTGCTGGAGCTGCCGAGGTGGCTGCCGAGCCAAACGCCGAGCTGAAGAGCCAAACACCAGCAACCGCGGCCACCCACTGCTCCCTGCGTTCCGGCTGCTGGTTACGTTGCAATGTTATGGCGCCGGGACATTTACAGTTGTGATGGGTGCCTTCGTCAACGTTTCGCCGCCAACAATACGCGTCATCAGGCGTTGGTTGGAACTCGTAATTCGAAGCGTCGTGATGTTTTCTGCGACGGCGGGCGAGCTCGGAGATATCTGTGCGGACTTGCCTTTATCCTCGCAATGACAAGGTTGTCGCTGTCATGTACCGAAAGTCATCGCTATGTAATGAAGGTGTCACACTAACCTATGACACGGCTACCGTAAGCTGCTTACAGTGCGTATGAAGCAGACGATCGCCGTATGGAAGCGAGCGAGCGTGTCGTCTGCTCCAAAGCCCAGTTTTATTTTTTTATTTTTTCTTCGAGCCGCCTGCGCTGCGAGGCTCCGCCCCTCTCCAAGTGCCCGTCGCTTTGTGCTCGCCTGCTACCTCGCGCTTGCGTGCTGTCGAAGGGGGACATTTCTACAGGGTTCACCGTGGTGCCTGTTAAAATTACACACGCACTACTTTGTAATTTGAACATTATGTCGGCTTTGAGCTGCCGATAGTGTCGTGAACCGAAAAGAACAAATAATTAGGCGCTCACTGTGTCGGCAATTCCGGTCTATGATATGCGCTCGTCACGCATGGAAGCAAACCGCCCTATACCTCCAGCCCTTCCGCTGACATATCGTTATCTTGGCTGTCATCCGGAGGGGGGCCCTGAAACTTATAGTAATCGAGAGGATCAGAAAGGACAGGAGATACAACGGGGATACGTGGGGACATGGAGCAGCGTGCACAAAAACAAAACGATTTATTGTCTGCTACCGAAGTGTGTGTGCAGTGTGGCCAGACCAGAAAACAGTTATTTCTATTTGTTGTCCACCTGGTTCATGTTATTTTCGTGCTCCTCTCAACCATACAAACTAATATTTCTTAAAATAGCTGTATAATTACTTAACAAAAAAATAAAACATTAAAAAAGTTATATTTCTTAGGCGTACTTTCATGTCTTGAATAAAAAAAATTGCCATAAACCTCGCCCCCAGATGCCTTTCGCTGCTCCTCCGAAACTGCCATCTCGAGGGTCCCTCCAAATGAAGGATTTCCTCGGAGGGTCGGCGTCACCACGTTTATGAAATGCCTGGAGACCTCGAGTGGAGGTGTTGCCCTATCCTCCACTCAACGGAGTGGAGGAAGCACTTTGAGTGGAGGAGGGATTCAGAATACGGGGGTGAGTGCTCTGGTTTTTTCGACACAAACTCCAACACACATTTCTGCACAACATGGCACGAGCAGCGCAACCAAACACCTGCGCAGCATGGGAAGAGAGCAAGTGAGGGCACCTCCTGACCTGACTTGTGCATCCTTTACGTGTCTGTCTTCATTGTGAAAGTGCGAAGCAACGGGGGTAAAAATTAGTTTAAATGTCTCGGGGATTTTTACGAATCGCTGAGCCCCTCTTCCCCGTCCAGTGAACACTTGGGGCTTGGCCCATTGTGCCGCGCTCACAAACGGAGAGATTATTAAACTTGCCTTTGTGGCAACGTGGCCAGTGTTGCAAAGGCAGCTCTGTCCAGTCTCGAAGACCTTCATACGCTATCCCCACGATTGACTTGTCCACTCCTCAATTCATTCGCTTTCACTCCACTGACAGTAACACAACAATGAACACAAGGCCGCAGAAATTCTGCTAACATGCCTCATCTACAGCTAATGCAGTGACAAAAAAAGGAAAAAAAGGAATTCGGAGCTGGCCCCAACAAGGCACTGCAAATTTTCATGCCAGCTGATGTTACATTCATCGCTATTGTTGTCATCATCATCCTACTCAGGTCCACTGCAGGGGGGCAAAGGCTTCTCCCATTGACCTCCAACGGCTCCTGTCCTGCGCCTCTCAAGTCCACGGTTTACCCCCGAATTCGCTTATTTCATCCCTCCAGTTGCTTTATAATGGCCTCCCCCTTCTTCCAGACCCACCTCTAGGCATCCACTCTGTTGCCCTAAATGTCGACCGGTTGTCGGTTCATCTCACTACATGGCCAGCCCGATTCCATTTCTTTTGCTTTATTTCAACTATGATGTCTTCTACTCTAGCTTGTTCCCTCATGCAGGTCTCTCGTTTCCTGTCTCTGAGTGTCACTCCCAACATTATTCATTCCCTGGCCCATTGAGCCGACCTCAGTCTGCTTTCCAGTTACGTCCCATTACAGATTGCAATCACAGGCTTACTGAAATTGGTAGACTGAAAGAGATTCATGCACACTATTCATTTCACTGCCTGCTTGCAGAGCTTAGGTACATCTCGTGCGGCAGAGCACCCCTGGTATTCCGACTTTATACTCTGCCCAAGACTGCAGTTGAGGAGATCCTGGAGATTTCAGCATTCAAAAGGGTCCCACCATCCTCCACTCAGCTGAGTCGAGGGAAAAGATGCAGTCGTCGAGGAAAGACTCCGAATGCCCCCACATGTCTCGTTCAATGTGCGTGCATACATACAGGGCAAAATGCCCCACTGGGGCACACATGACAACTGCACCAGCCATAGACCTCAAGGGGGGTCGTGGAGTCAAAAGGAAACTTTGCTCACTACGAAAGAACTATAGCCTAGGGTAACTCACTCAGCTTCGCTCCAGCCACAAAAGGGGTTTTTGTAACGGAAAAAATCGAGACACTTTCAAATTCCATGCCACAGTGATGTAACAGGGGCAGCACAAAAATCGTAGATTCCAGTGTTCTAACTGCACATTGGCACTTAAAGGGACCCTGCAAAACTCTTTGAGCAGTGCAAGTAAACCTGCGCAACGTTTAGATTACACTGCCAGGAATACCTGAGCCAAATATTACACGTGCACGTGAAGCGGTGAGCGCGCAAATCGATGTGAAAGACGCGGAAAAACAAACCGCTCTCTCTTCAGTTGTCCTCATTATGCATGGCCTGAGGGACGTCACATAGGCCATGGCTGCCCGATCGGCTGTCACTGGTCAACTTCGCGGGTAGATTCTCCCATTTCCGTCGTCGTCATCGCTGCGTACGAACCTCTTCTATGCCTGAACCTGTAGGCACAGTTTTGCCGTTTCTTTTGTGTTTTGAGTGCGCGCGGAGCTTGAGTGATGAGCTCAATACTTCCCTTTCAACAGGACCACTCGACTACAAACGTTTATTGCTTCAAAAACGCCCTACCAGCCCGAGCGCGCACTTGCGAGCAGGCACCCATGCCTGCTTTTTGTGGAACCAGACCGGAAATAGGCCCCTCCGCGTTGCGGAGAAAAGGAGAAAACTACCCGGCATGTGATATATCGAAGGCCGCCGAAGAGAACGCCGCGAGCCGCCCCCCTCTCCGGGAGAGAGCGCGCAGCTTTCGTCGCGTTGCCCGCGGTCGAGTTGAGAGGGAACAATTATGCGCGATTTCTCATCGCGCAAAGTTTCGTTAATTGTGAACGGATTTTCATAATTCTTGCGGCAGGAGATTTCTGGGACAATAGACTTTATCCAAAAATACATTACTAGTAGTCGATGGCAAGTGTTGCAGGGTCCCTTTAAGAGGACGCCCCTGATCCCGTTCCTGAGGACGCCCCTCATCACGTTCCTGTGGGACTTGCTAATGGATGACCCACGGGCTGAGAAAGCATCGTATACACATACCAAAGGTTTTGTAAATGCAAAGAAATGTTCCTGACAGCCGAGTTTGCTTTTTTTAGAAATACCATTTGTTTACCGAGATAAAAAATTAACAAGAAACACATTCTGATCTATCCAGCTTTCACTAGATGGCACTAGCTGTCTAGCAAGCGAGAGTTTTGTTAATTTATTTCAGTAAAGTGACATGCAGCCATACTTTGATGTAACAAACTTCAATGCAACAAAGCCCCCGATGTAACGAACCACGTAATTTTTTTTTTAACTTCAAGTGTGTGCACTCCATGTATTTTCACCTTTTGTGTAAACAAGATCCGTTTGCTGAAATTTCAATGAAACAACGTCTCATAGACAACTAGGCACAAAATTTTGGTTGTACAACTAGATTTGGGAGACGCAAGTGCTGAAACGAGGGTCTCAATAAAACGCGAACGGCCACTCGGGCCACCCAGTGCCGCAGATGCAGCTAGCCATAGAGTCCGTCAGCAAGATCCTCACCTGCAAGTGTGTATGGTGCCGCCGCTGCCACCGCGTGTCGCCACTGTGCCCTTGGTTCGAGTTTGCTCATGCTTGCTGGGTTCCACCGTTGCAGCAAGTGCGCAGCGAAGCATTTGTGGGTCTTCATGAGCCTTGTGAGCGCGTTTTTTCCATGTCCGCAATTGCGTGCCGGCAGCGGCTTCTGCTTGTAGGTACCGTCTAGTGGCAGTGGAAGGAGCCTGACGACTTTCGCCAATGGGGAGGCGTGCACTGTATCACGGGAGCTTCGAAGCACTCAGGGATGCTGGCTGGCCCCGCCAGAGACTTACTGGCCCCGCCAGGCTTACCAATGTGGAGGATATTTGATAGGCGCTTCCCTAAGCAGAGCACATGCCATTCTACAGTGAAAATTTCACCAACCCCATCAGCTTCTTGCCCACATGAACAACCTCGTTTTCCCATCGGGTCGCGTTTCCGTGAGCGGTTAAAAGCGGTTGCTGGAGCTACTCACATCGTGTGGGGGGTCTCCGCGGCTGCGTCAGTGCGCCTGTGACTTGTGGGTAGAAAATGCCCCGTACGGTTCACGTTCATGCCCGCGTGCACGATTAGGCTCCGACAGAAACTGAAACACTGCGCCAGCTGTGTACACGCACCATGCTTTTGCTTGGAGGAACCGCTTCGCACGGTGAACACTCCCTTTTAACCATGAATTTCAATGTAACAAAATGCCACTGTAACAAAGTAAATTACAAATTTTACCGACTTCGTTACCTCGAGGTTTGACTGTATTTCCAAAATGAGCAAACTAGGCCGTTGTGAACATTGATATATCTTTCTAAAGCTTAATGGGTCGTGAAGTAGTAAAGTCCCATAGGAACATTGACAGGCGAGTCTCCCTTGAGCATTCCAATCAAATGAAAGTAGACGCCCCATTACAATGGCCCAGCCATGTTCCTGGTGGTTGCTCACGGGAGTAGCCACAAATCACCCATCCGTTTTCTTTGATATCTAGACTGTTTCCTTGGAATCTGCGATAACACTGCCACCATTGTTATCCCGACAAAGCAGCCTTCTTAGTGAGTGAAACTTGGATTTTGTGTTCACGGCTGCTTTCAAAGTGCAGTGCTGCAAAAGAAATTTCAGCCGGCTGCCCACGTATGAATATTTCCCCTCCCAATTCACCCATCTGCATTTCCCCGTCGCAACTGCTGCTGCCTCGACTTCCCCTCTGCCCAAAGGACGTGCCCGTGGGACTGAGCGACCCCCACCTGGGTGTTGAGCACGCCCTGCTCCAGGGCAGAGTCAGCCATGCAGTGGCTCCCCTTGCCACCGGCCTCCTCGACCAGGTACACCAGGGGCCGAACACCAGAGGCCACCAGACGCACCTGGACAGGGGGGGGAGGGGGGTGGGGGGAGGACGCAGGAGGCAGAACACTCTAAGGTTACAATCGCTGAACTGTGAACACCTGCGTGCAATTTCTTCTGTACTTTCACACTGAAATTCTAAAACTGGCGCAGCTTTGACATACAACTACAGTAACTACAAGGTGCACTCATCAGAACACAACTGGCATTCATGCTTAGTAGATATGATTTTGTAGCGAATTTTCCGTTAGGACAGCTAAAAGTGTTTGTTGCCAGTAAAGAGTAAACTGGAGACTACTAATTCTTGAACGACAAACATAAATTAATATTACCCCTTCAACCACAAATGGTTTTTCTCATACTATATTTCTTTTGTTATTTCTCTTTTTTTTTTAACCATTTCCTCACGTAATATCGGTTGTGCTGCTTTGGTACTTCACAGGCTGGTAAAGTCGGATATTTGCAAATTGTTCATATTTATGAAAATTGTATACAGTTAAACCTCGATGTAACGAACTTCAATGTAACGAAACCCTCGATGTAACGAACCACGGAATTTTTTGTAACTTCAAGTGTATGCACACCATGTATTTTCACCCTCTGTGTAACGAAGTCCCGTTTGCCGGAATTTCAAAAAAACGAAGTTTCATGGAGAACTAGGCACGAAATTTAAGTTGTAGAAGTAGATTTGGGGAGACGCAAGCGCCGAAATGGGATCCCAATAAAACGCGAACGGCGACACGGGTTGCCCAATGCAGCGGATGCAGCCAGCCGCGGAGTCTGAGTAAGCCCCTTGCCTACAAACTGCGTGGCGTGCATACACGGCTGGCGCACTGTTTCTGTCGAAGCTTAATCGTCTACGGCTTAATCGGCATCAGCGTGAACCGCACGCAGCGTTTTCTCCCTGAAAAAACGCAAAACGCGCCCCGCAAGCCACAGGCGCGCTGACGCAGCCGCGGAGACCACCCGAGCGATGCGGGTAGCTCCAGCGACCGCTTCTAACCGCTCGCTGAAACGCAACTCGAGGGGCAAATGAGAGGGGCATGCGAGAAAAAAAGCGGATAACGTGGGCGAACTTTTCATTGTAAAACGTGACACGCGCCGCTTACGAAAGCGCCCATCAAATATCCTCCGCGGTGGTAAGCCTAATCGCCTCTGGCGTTGCCGCCGCCGCCGCCGCATACCGCCGCTTTGCACTTCATTCGAGTTCGCTCATGCTTGTTGGGTTTCATCGTCCCAGCAAGCATTTGTAAATCTTTATAAAGACTTTGCACGCGCGGTTTTTTTTTTTTTTTTTTTTTTCACACCGGCGTTCGCGATTGCGTGCCGGTGGCGGAAAGTGACTCGCGCTGCGCGCGGCAGTGGGAGGAGCCTGACCAGTTTCGCCATGGCCATGGTTTCGCCAATGGGGAGGCGCGCACCGTATGGCGGGAGCTTCGAAGCGCCCGGGGATGCCGGCTGGCTAGACGACAAGGCTTACCGCCGCGGAGGATATTTGATGGGCGCTCTCGTAAGCGACGCGTATGACGTTTTACAGTGAAAATATCGCCCACGTTATCCGCTTTTTTTCTCGCATGCCCCTCTCGTTTGCCCCTCAAGTTGCGTTTCAGCGGGCGGTTAGAATCGGTCGCTTGGAGCTACCCGCATCGCGCGGGTGGTCTCCGCGGCTGCGTCAGCGCGCCTGTGCTTGCGGGGTGCGTTTTCGCGGGAAGAAAACGCTCCATGCAGATCACTTGATTGATTGATTGATTGTAGGGTTTAACGCGCCGACGCAACGTAGGCGATGAGGCGCGCCGTAGTGGAGGGCTCCGGATTAATTTTGACCACCTGGGGATCTTTAACGTGCGCCGAAATCTCGCACACACGGGCGTTTTGCTTTTTCGCCTCCATCAGAAAAAGCGGCTGCCGCGGCCGGGCAATCGAACCCGCGACCTTCTATGCAGATCACGCTGATGCCCGCGTAGACGATTAAGCACCGATAGAAACAGAAACAGTGCGCCGGCCGTGTATGCGCGCCAACGTTTTCTTTTTCAGGAACGCTTCACGGGATGAATTCTTTCAGTATAACCGCGAATTTCAATGTAGCGAAATTTCAATGTAACGAAGTAAATTACGAATTTTACCGACTTCGTTACATCGAGGTTTAACTGTATTTGCAAAATTGTGTACTGAGAGCGTTACCGTATTTGTATTACAATGTGTAAAAGACCGTTTGCTATCTCTTCGCTTTATTTGGAATATTAGAGTTTGTGCAAGATTTCCCTGTGTCATACTGCCACTACCATGTAAGAGTTCATGGGCCCCATCAAGCTGTTAGGTCTGCTTTTTAGCCCATGGGCCGCTCCAGATGTATTTATGGGAAATAAACTGATTGATTGATTGATTGATATTTGGGCTCATGTTAAGAACAACTGCGCACGTAGTGGACTACGCTTCACTGAACCAACAAACCCACAACGTCAAGGCATACAGCCTTTCAAAGAAGGCTGCACTGAATGTGTCAGATCTCTAGCAATTCTCGCCAAGCTTGACTTGGAAATTCACATTCGCAAGAATGTTTTTTCCTTTTCACGCTTGCTTCATTTTGTACTTCCTAAAATGTTGGCCACAGTGGACCCCTTGTGCTGTGCAGACGAACGACCGGTTGCAAAAACGAGGTACTAGACGGCAACTTCCATGGCCGTGTTTTTAACTCGTAATTGTGTGTAGCCAACAGCTGTTCGTGGCATTCATGTAGCTTTGGAAAGTTTTTTGTTTCAAAACTGGCAGGGGGAAAAGAAAGAGTGAGAGCAAATTCTATCTTTTGAATGTATTGGCAAGAACATGGGACGTAATGACGGCAGTACTACTCGAGGCACGGAATTACCTTATCTAGTCCAGTGTCTGCCGTTCACTCATCTGATCTGTCGCTCTGCCATGAACGGTGAAGACTTCACCCGCTCATCACTGCACTCTCCACTAGCACGAGGAGTGGCTTGTCGTGATGAGAGGCGATGTGTTGTGTGAAGTATGGAGGGACCACATGCTCACTTTTAGCCAGCCCTGCACTGCACAACAATAAGTTAGGAATCGAGATCCTTGCTGAAGGCACGTTGCTTCGCCCATGCTGATAGCCTAAGTGGTTTTTTGATACTGAGCTTGACATATGCTTGAAGCTGGGCAACAAATGCCTCACAGGGCAGACCCCTGGAAAGGAATTTTGTGCCCCTCCATTCCCAAGAGCAAGGGGGGGAGGGGGGGGTATGTGTAACACACACCAAAATATCATTAACATATTGTCGGCATGTGTGAATAGGCAATTTTTGGCTTCAAAGCGAATGCAAAGTGGGCGACAGCACCACAAATACACGCACAAGAATTTGGCAGACCACTTTCTTCATCGCATCCCGTACAAGAGTCAACAAACATCAACAAAGGCACTGCAATTTTTCAAACGTTGCTCCGAATCCAATGCATCACTCAAGTATGTCCGGCAGGTTTCACGTACGTAATATACTAGTGGTACTAGCCCCAAATGATCTGCGGTGCACAATGTCATCCCTGTCACCTGAAAGAGCAATGACTTGCCAGCAACAAGTGCAGGCACATAAGGCACCAGTCCAGACGGGGAACTTCCAGTACGGAGTTTCTCTTGTCTTCTTCAATGCGCCATGCCCAATGCAGCTTTTTGTCCTTGTTAAATTCTATGAGTTAGTGGGCATAGTACGGGTGTCCTGTGCATTGCACGCTGCAGCGGATGATGCTCCACACCCACCTAATAAAGTGGATTATAGGTCAAGTGGAAGTACAGGTCGATTCCTTAACTTGAAGTGAAGGAAAAACACTGGCCAACGCCTGCTTTATGGCAAGAGTGGGGCCTTCTCTACAAATTTTTACGGCAGAAACCTCAAATCTTATTCTGTTGTATACCGTACTCGGAAGACAACAATTTTTCTCTTGCCAGTTTTCCCACGGGCCCTGGGTGTCACGAAAGGTGGCTTGTGCTCAAAACGGTAGCGCCTCAGAATGTTCAGGCACAGTCCAAGGTATGACCACTGATGACCACTTGTGTGACCACTGGTCTAACAACCAAGATTTATTAAGCACAAAGGAGCAAGTATATGCGTCTAAGGAGAAAAAAAAAGAGAAATATAAGCAGGGATAGACCAAGGTATGGAGGTAGTGGCTACTGGTTAACCCGAATAGCAAGCTAGAGCATGACAACCAAGCCCACCATCCAGCAACCTCTCGCCGGAAGGTGCCAACGATGCACTCAGAGGCAGGCAAAGTCAACACAGCAGGCTCCAACCCAGGGTCACAAGTGCCCACTGTGCACAATGGAAACGCTTGTCACGTGCCTATACGGGAGACTACATCTCCATGAGCCGTTTAAACCGTCCCCCCTCCCGACTTGGTTTGTCTCTTAAATAACAGGAGACTCATTTTGCCACATAATCGGAAAACATTGCGTTACCATAGTTTCAACTGTAGAATTGGACTATAACTGGAGGAAGGGCCCATGTTGCCAATGGCAGCGCCACTGTCGGTAGCGCTGGCCTACTAGCCTTAAGTTTGGCATAGGGATACACTACATGGCCCCCACAACACATGGGCTGGGATAAAAATGTGGTGGAGGGTAGTCTGTGATGCGCACACGTAAGAGCAGAGTTCTGCAGCCAGGCCTTGAACGCTGTCCGCGGTAAAAGGGCCTGAAAGTTGTCACCCTTTTTCTCTAAAGCACCGAACTGGAAGTGTGGTCGCACGAACCGAAGTCACTTTTCAGGCACATCTGGTGCAATGACAGGCCCACTGTGCACTGGGTAGGGGCAGCACTGGGGCGCTAGGCGGACACTTACCCCACTCCCAATAGAGCAGCAAACCAACAAGGAGCAATGCTCGTCCTGCTATCACTTTCCCCACGAATCGCAAGTGCTCACAGAGTTATGCAGACAAAAGAGAAAAACATTCACACCGGGTCTATCGAAAATGATGAGCAGAGAGAATGCACAACTGTACTAGAATTGCAAAATTGCACGGGTGTATGTTTTAAGGCTGTGCCTGGTGGCGCACACAAGATTTCTGGATCAAAGGGTGTATCATAAATGAAACTTCCGAGCTCCTAGCTCTGTTTCGGTCTCTGTTTCTGTGTATCCTCAACTGGACGTAACACACCCCTCTGTTCTTGTTCCTACGATCGCAGCGTGCTAATGCAAGGTATGCGTTGGAGAGGGCCAGATCAGGCACAAGACGGATGGTCTGTCAGTTGTGGTGGGCTTCGTGTCACCTGCTCGTGTGCGTCTTAAGCTTGCGTGAAAGTTTCAGCTACACATTTGTAACCACCTAGCTCACCTTTCCGTGTAACTGCTAAGGGTGTAATTGACTCAATGCAACAATGCACTTCGTCAAGTATCCTCCTCCAAATTGCTTGGACAGCTGGGTTTCCTTCCTTAGAAGCCTAGCCAGAGATGGCGACATAGGAACGAGTGAACAAGTGTGCCTGGAACCGCAACAGGTACCCCACAAGGTGGCGCAGTGCCCCCCTTGCTGTTCCTGGGCGCACCTTCTGCTCGTGGAAGCGCCCGTCCATGATGCTCTTGGCCAGGTCGTCGGTGCGCTTCCTCTCCACCAGGGGGCCCAGCACCCACTCCTGCCTCCCGGACCTCCCTCGGCTGGGGGGGAGGAGGAGCGGCATGAGCCAGGCAAAGTCCCCACGGTCAGCCTGCGCACCTCGTGGGGCAGCCCCAGCTCCCTCCTGCGAGCTGTGGAGGAGGACAGGAAATGAAGGGGGAGGGCAAAGCAGAGGCCACTATGTTCAAGGGGGCTGAAAAGACAAAGCACTACAAGTCTGGTTCTTTACAAAGCACACTTTGCCCAAGTAACAATGACACCAATTTTACCACTAACCTCAAACACGTAACTTAGGTACTAAAGGAAGCATACGAAGCAGTGCAAATCCCAGCCACTTTCTGGCAACTTTTCTGTGGTGTCACAGAATTCTGTTTGTGCGATTGGCAGCTACCAATCTAAGCCACTGCCAAGAAACATGATGACTGGACGATTGTGGTGGGGCCTCTAGTTCGGTTTGACCATATCACCAGAATGCTAACCAGCAGTTAAAACACTGATAACCAGGTTTTCAGTGCTGACCCTTGTTACACCACCCCGGCCCATGTTATGTCACCATAGCATGAAATTGGAAAGTTTTTCAATACTTCTTGCATTTTTTCTTTCACGCAAACAAACATCTTTTGTTGCTGTAACAGAGCCGAAGGAGTTGCCCAAGGCTAGTCCTTTGAAACAGAACGAAGCTGTATTGTGCCTTCATGGCCCTTTCAAGAAAACACGGCAATAAAAGAAAGAAAGAAAGAAAGAAAGAAAGAAAGAAAGAAAGAAAGGAAGAAACAAGAAAAGCACTAAACTTTCACCAGTAACAGCAAATCGTAGCTCCTCATCTTACATATCCACTCATTTCACTGATGCTGAGCCTAAGCGGGGGCACCCCCCGTTTATTTTGGCCCCCTCACAAGCTCCCAAACAGACATTGCCCTGGTTTCACAAAATGGTTCCACGGAATCTCAAATGGTCTCAGCTCTCACACTCACCATTTCATGCTTTAAAAGCAGAGACCCTTGTTCTAAGGTGCAAAGGCAATTACAAAGAAAGTCAGTTATGTTTTCGTTCATCATCAACAAGTTCTGAAGACAATACTTCCATGACGTAACAGTCCAATGTACAGTCTTTGGCAAAATTTTGTAGGCCAAGCCGGAAACACGGAGGCCGCAAATAATTCAATGTACAAGCTTACATCCCGAGCGAGGCTGAAACTCTAATGCTGCAAAGCTAGAAAAAAAAAACCTTTTTTTCTTACTGTCACAAAATATTTTCGTCACACTTTTAAAGGTAAAGCTGATTCTTTGAGTTCTTTGCGGTCGAGAAGGCTTACGATTGGCCTAGAAAATTTTGACAAAGGCAGTGCTGCCATTCCTGCGCCAAATGCGCCAATTTGCGCCAAATGAGGTATCCTGCGCCATCCTGATAAAAAACCATGATTTTGGCAAGCAAGTGCGCCAAAAGTGCGCCAAAATTTGTCTCGAGCCAATCGTGTGCAGCCTGTTACAAGCACTACTTCGCAGTGGTCTCTAGACATGTACTATAACTAAATCGGGTTGATAACTTGAACTCCCTCGCACCCGTAATCGTGTTTTCCTAGGTGAGTTTGGTTGGCGCCATCACTGTACCGCCGATACAGTGTTTTCGTCTAGCAAGTCATTGCAGCGCTGGCGTACCGCGGTTAAAAACTTTCCTTCTTGTTGTAGTTTCCAATAACTCCTGCTATAAACAATAGGTAGTTTTAGGTGGCGCTTATTGCCGGCCCTCTCCGCTCCGAGAGCCAGCGGGAGCGCCGTTTCGCTGCAAGCTCTCGCTTCGCTTGTTGGGCTCGCGCAGGGGACCACCGCAAGTGAAGCGGGCCGTGAAAAACAGCCAGTTTCTCTAAAGCACGAACCTCATGGAGCGTTTTCTGCTTGCGAAAACGCGCCGCGTAAGCACCCGCACTCTGCGCGCGGCGTGGCAACATGGCGGCGGCTTCGGCCGCGAAGTGGTGTGGGGAGCTCGAGCGACCACTTTTAAGCGCTCTCTAAAACACCGCTCAAGGCGCGCACGAAGTTGCTTGTGTGGTAAAGGAGCTTATAATGTGGGCGAAATCGGTACTATAAAACATCATCCGCGTCGCTAGTGAAAACGTCCATGCAATACCGGCTGGGGTAGTAAGCCTAAAACCCGCCGACGGAGCCAGCCGGCCGTGACCGGGCTGTCTCGAGCGCTTCAAAACCGCCGCCATGAGGCACGCGCCTCCCCATTGGCGCAAGTCGCCAGGCTCCTCCCACTGCCGCGCGACGCGCGTCATTTTCCTGAGCGTGTAGAAAACTCGCCGCGTGCGGGCGTGAAAAAAATCGCACGCGCAACGCCGACGCGCACGAATCGCATGCAAAAGTGCTCCATGCGCATTTCTCGTGCACATGTCCAGCTAGCTTGGAAATGCGCACGGGGGCTGATAGCAAGCGCCTGCATCTAATAAAATGGAAAAGTAAAACACGAGGGCTTGCCTCAACAATTTAATAAACTAGAAAAGAGGCGCGTTGTTTTTTTGCTAGGCAGGTTTTGTCGAAGCATTTTCAATATTCATTATCGTGTTGCATGTTGTCTTTTATTCCGCACCAGAAAGGAACTAAATACCTTGCAAATGATGTTTTGTTGCATTTTTTGCTGTTGCGTGGATACTTGGGGATTTAATTGCATCAAACTTCTGGCGACTTCTAGCGACTGTTTCGAAATAAGTGGAAAAAAAATCCCATTGCCCCAGGAATGACAGGTCGGGCTATAAAGAGCCAAATATGGCTACTTTTTTCTTGTGGTTGTCGAACTTTTCTTTATAGGCTATTTCGCTATTCTGGCTACTGGGAGAGCTGACTGTGAAAGGTATTTTTAATGCATGTTAGAGCCTGCCAACTATGAAAGCGTTTTCAGTGACTCATTGAAGAAAGACTTCCCCTAGTAGGGACAAGAAGACCATTATTCTTGAGCTGTGCCGTCCATTTGTGATCGCATGTGGGAAAAGCACCTTGAAGCGCATTCCATGACGACCTACACATCAAAAACTGGACGATACTGGTCAATCTTTAGTGTTGAGGAGATGCTTTGGACACATCTAGCAGTTTGATGTTTAGTTGCTCCAAGGTGCTCCAAAACTGGCATTAGGTGCTTCAAATTGCTCCAAAATTAAATAATTTGCTGATACAAAATTGCTCCAAATCACCGTTCATCAGTGGCACCACTGCAAAGGCTGTACAGTCCAATGTAACATGTACAACCCGGTGGCAAGATAAACCGAGGCACGTGAGCGCATAGTGAACTGCATCACCACGCCAACTCATGTTGCGTTTGGGGTCGAGACATCGAGTTTGGGTGTGCATCCAACCACGCCAGCCTTTTCCCTCACTTCAAGCAGCAAAGCTGATCACATTCAGTGTTCAGAGCCAGGGGTCGCTTTCTTTTCTCATCACATCTAGCTCAAACATGCTTTGGTGGCGGATAGCAAAGGCTAAGTGTACATATCTTGCTCTGGCACTGACTCGATGGACAACGTATCTTGCCCGTCTCGAGTGACAAACTTGTGCCACATAAATTCCATCGCGTGTTTGTATTCCTGTTTCCCATAAAAATGCAGTGTTAAAAACAAATCTGCGAATGAGCACACCAAAATGAAAAAGAAATCGAGGCAACACATAGTTTACTGTAATAAAGTGCGATGAGATGAGAATGGAAAGGGAAAAATACGTGAGCAAAGAGTGGTGCGGTAGTAGGTTCGACAAAAAAGAGCAAAAATGAAAAGCTATACCAACCCTTAACCTAAAATTAGAGCGGCGTAAAAGGAAAGTGGATTTCTTGGTCCCCTAGGACCAAGCGCTAAGTGCAACCACCTTTCCCGCTTAAAATGAAGGAAAACAAAAAGACAGGGCTGTGAACCTGGTTTGACATGCACGTGCACATCAATGTCTTGGTAGCAGAAGTGAAACGTAGGCGGAGTGGTGACGCTTTTGGCTACGCGCTCACCTGACCAAGGTTATTTTTGCCGCCAGGTGTACTGAGTACTCAAAGGTCCTAAAATGACCATTTCTGACCACATTTCTAAACTTGTTCTCGTGTGTCCACAGAACCAACTCCTTTCCCCAATGAAGCCAACATCAGTAACGTTGAATGTGCTCACGAGATTTTTATCATTCTTGCTGCGATTGCAAATGTATCACTTGAACAGTGAGGTAAAACAAAATGCAACACTTGTTGGCACGAGTAAAAATAGTTTTATACTTTGTCTGGCCAAACCATTACTGCTTCATAACACAAAATGTCATACCACGTTAACTTCCGCAATGAGAAGGTTTAACTCACAGTTGTGCTACAAGTACTTTCACTCCATGTTTCTAAAGAAGAACAAGTAATGGTAGTACAAGCTACTAAAAACCCCATACTATGAAGAAAAAGCCCCAAGCCAATAATTATTTGGCCACAACAGCGTGGCAGAACACAGCAGACCTGTTCAATGTAGGCAGTTGCGAAATTCCGCATCAAAAAACGGCCCGCGCCTGGACCCCCCCCTACTTTGGATCGTGCGTACCGTGGCGCCACTGCGGCCGCCGCATGCACTATCCAAAAAACAAAATAATTATTCAAACTGACAATTTAAGGTTAAATTTTGTTTTAAAGTGCGCAATTCTTTATTTTTGTGCTTTCTTAAGTTATTCATTGCTATCTTAACTCTGGTTTCTAGGTGGGGATTGTTTCTGCGTCTGCGCGTCTGCCTCGACCAATTAGCGCTTGTGCGGGTGCACTCCGGCACAACATAGGTCCGAACTGAAGTACCAAATTCGGAGTTATCCTTTGGCCTACAGCTCATTGTGTGCCAAAAATAATCCAGTAGCGATTCAAGCGGCTCTAAATAATCAGTTTCAGGTGGCATAAAGCCGTCGAAGCGACTTATTTATTTTTTTGTGGCCAGACCGAAGAGGACACGCAGCAGACGACACTGCGTAAGCGACGGTTGACCCCATGGTCGCATTTCTGTTTACTACTTTTGCTCCGTATGTATATAAAACACTTGCATAGTTCAACACATTGGGCTCCTTTGGCATAACAAATTTACGTAAGTACCCAAATACTGTTTTTCGCCCAGGTCGCCGAGCGGCGAAGCAAGTTGTATAGTTTATTTTGTCACCAAAAGATGGCGCCACTGTAAAACAAGATCCAAAGCAGTGGACCAATCTCAGGGCCACTTTTGATACATGGGGCCTATGGGGAGTTTCGCAACTCCTACATCCAGTAACTCTGGAACACAGTACATAACTCAGAACTTGAGTTACACAGACAAGGACTCGTGGCAATTATCGTCATCAGCCCACCAAAGGACAGCTGTGGCGTGGGTCACACGGACAGTTTCCCCCACATGGCTGCCGTGGCTATGGAAGTGGAAATGGGAGGCAGGCAAGAGACAAGGCGAGCTGATAGAAATCCTCCAGTGGGCTTATCATCCAAACCACCCCAGCCCTCCTGTCCTCTAGGGGTCTCTGACTACGAATGGGCAGCCGATGTCGGTCAAGACTAGCTGAGAAGAGCTTGGTTCCTTCCGCCCCTGCTTCTCTCGTCACACCTGTTGAGACCTGTGACACCGGCCTGCCACATTAGTTGCCCTTCCTTCAGGTGGCATCATGCAGCTCTCCCCGTCAGGTTTCCGGTTTCTGTGTTACCCGTGATGGTACAGCGAACTTGGCTGCCAAGTGGGTCTCTATGACTCCCCCTCTCCAACTAATCTGTAAGAAGTCTAATATCCACACGCTCCCAAATAACCCAATCCCTAAAAGGCCACGGTGACCGTTGAAATATGTTTTATGCAGTGACCCAATGAATGCAGCTGGCAGTTGAATGCAATTCTCTAAGCAGCAATGTTTCCAGACGTACAGAATGTTGTCCCAGTGAAATTGGCAAGTAGTGCGATTGGACAACGTGGTACTTTTGAGGTGCACGTAATTTGCGAAAATGAAAACAAAGCGCAAGTTCCATCACCCTCATCATCACTTCCACTTCAAACTGAAGGCCTCCTTTCCCACTGATCTCCAACTGCCCTCTGCTGTGCTGCTGAAGTCCACTGCTGGCCCCCGAATTTCGTCGTTTCATCCCCCCATCCTGTCGCAAGGCGTTCCCCTTCTTCCAGACCCCCCCTCTCGGTAGCCACTCTGTTACCCTGATTGTCCGCCGGTTGTCCGTTCTCCTCACTACATGGCCAGCCCGATTCCATTTCTCTTCGTTATTATTTCAACTACGATATCTTCTCCTCTAGTTTGTTATCTGATCAGGGAAGCTTGTTTTCAGTCCCTGAGTGTTATTGCTAACATTATTCGTTCCATTGGTCCATTGAGCCAACGTAAGTTTGCTCTCTAGGTGTTTAGTAAGGCGCCAAGTTTCACCTCCGCATGTTTGTGGATTTTTCTTTTGAGTGACAGAGGCAAAATACCTTTCATTATTTGGGAGTGCTTGCCAAGTGCTCCCCAACCTGTGCCTATTCTGCTTGCTTCCAGATTTCTCTCCTGTGGTTGGGGGTCAGCAGTGACGCCTTCTTCTGCCTTCTACTTGTAGCTAGCTGGACAAGTCTAAGGTAGACGAACAAAATTAAAACACCGCCTCTATGCTCCTGGTAAGCCGATCAAACAATGTAGAGGATGCCTTGCTGGTGCACCCACAATGTGCGGCCAAAACAAAGACAGGGTTCAAGCAGCGCTGGTATAGTTTTAGTAGTTGCCTGGCGGCGGTGGTGAGGTGAAGGCCAGTGCCACCAAAGGGCGCTCCTGTCTTGTGCCTCCACAGTGAAACCCACTTAGGTCAGGCACAAACGCACAACTCGGGTTAGGGTGGGCTCAAGTCACGCAAGGAGTCATTCATCACCCAAAACAAGAAATGCCTCACTATGTCTCACTAGGCCCAACTGCCGGTTCCCAAACTCTTGCTTACACTAGACGCCTTTGGCACAGACTCAGTGTATTGATCCTCTGTGCCTCACTTGCCAAGCACACCGCAGAGCCCTCGCACGTGCTGGAGTACAGGGAGGAAGCGGGAAATTTGAGATCCATCCTTTCAACTGCCCATTCCCCTCCAGTGAAAGCACCATTTCTCACCAAACAAACTGCACTGAGGCACAAACTGCCCACTCTTTTGAATATAGTGATGTTCTTTGCGTTCACCTCATCATGCTGTTGAGTTTCCTTTCTTTTGAGTACGAAGCATTTTAGGGGACCGGCTCGCCGTCGTAGCTCATCTAAAATCACAACATCCTGACTCAAAACAGAGGCTTCGAAAAGATCACCACTTCCCTGGTCAAGATCGAACCCGTGCCTTTCGTATTACAGAGCTGATTTCCATCCCATTGCGCCACAGATGCACACGTTGCCCCTATGCAGAGCGTTGGGAGTGATCTTTGTGCTTCGCCATTGCCACAGATGCTGCATAGCTAGGCCCCAAATACGTACACAATGGCATAAAATAAAGAAAAAATCGTGAATCAACACATTAATTGCCCCAAATTAATTGTAAGCTCAATCCAGTGTCCCTGTATAGGCCTTTTTAGGAGCTGCAGCATGCTCTCTTGACTACTTTCAGTATCTACGCCAGGCTGATGCTGAAACCAGTCACAGTCCCTTTGGCGAATCAGTGCTCCGCCTTTGACAGCTTCCATGTTCAGTGGAACTTTTGCCTCACTCACCTGGCCGTGGTTTCGCTGCAGTCAAAAAGTAGGACGATGCGCAGGGTGTCCAAGGGAGGCAGCGGAGGCCGCATCGGGGCAAGACCAACCGTGGCGTCGTCGCTGTCGGAGAAGCGACGCGGTGGCTGGCACTCGTCGCTCGATGAGGCTGCCGAGTCGCACGGAGTGCCGGGAGCCATGATGCGGTTGGCAAGCTCCTCCCCTTCGTCCGTCAGGCTGAACCTGCAGAACGGAATCGGAGATCCTGGTGACACGGAAGCTGGAGATCGAAAGGTACACACGTTTTAAAACAATGGGCCGATCCGCGCAACATGGGTTGCAGGGGGAAATGCCAAACCCTGCACCAGAGTTCTTCAATGAACTCCAGTTGCAAACCTTTAACCTGGAATCCAGGCACTGAGACCCCCTGCTCGGTTGAAGCTCAGGAGCAAGTGCATAGGTGCAGCACCACGTGGGGAGCAAAGAACAGAACTGTGCTAAGCACTTACTTTTATCACACCTCCCAACCTGGTGACCTAAAAATTCCTAAAACCCAGGGGAAGGGGGGCAGCAGACATATTTCTTTAAAGGGACACTGAAGCGATATGTAAACATGCGGGATTACTAGCGCAAATTGTAGTCCGGAGTCCGCAGGCAATGTTTCGACCACTCTGGGCGCGTTTACGCGCTTTTATTTAGTAGAAAAATTAATTCAAAAATGCTGTCCTCCTCTCGTTACGCTCGCCCATTTTCTGTGGCGTTTTCGTGTGACGTCGGGAAGAGCCGAGCTCGCAATTGGCTGCGCTACTGCACGACTCCCCTGCCTTCAGAGTCAGTCGGCCCAGCGTTTCGTCCGCCGGCCGCCGACGGGTCGTCGCAATTCGTTCGCTCAGTTGAAACGAAGCCAGGACACGTTTGTGAATGGAAGAATGTGCCTTTCTTTACTTGGTGAATTTGTACACTGTATCTAGCTCCACGTCAAGGTCGCTTCACACAAGCGCTGTACAAGCGCACATGCGACACTTCGCTGACTGGTATACGCCAGTAGGAAAATATAAGGCCTCTTGACAACAGGAGAAGAGTCAGCGAAGTAAATATAGGTACTCAGGAAATAAAATCAACTGATATTTTTACCGTACAGCATAAAACTAGGGTGTGGCAAGCACTTTCTTGCGCTGGGCGAACAAGCACAGCGGCCAGCAGCACGACTAAGCATCTGCGAACGCTTTTCCGTCTAAGAAATGCAATTGCTAGACGTGAGATATTGTGGAAACTTGGGGGATGGTTATTGCACGAGCGCAAAACAACAAATAGTCACTGAAGCTGCTTGGAATACTAAAAATAAATAAAAGTGTAAACTGGTTATACATTATATACCTAATATTTTTCCACTGCCGCCAGCGGCCCTCTGTGGCCGCGGGTTTGTGCTTTTCTTTTTTTTATGTTAACTTTTTTGTTTTCCGCCGATGTTTTCTATATTGAGTTCACCTTTTTTTGGGCCGTAACGTGCATGGCTACACGAACTAGTTCACAAAACGCGCGCAGGCTGGCACTGGCGCGCTAGCGAGTTCTCTGTGGCGTGCTGTTGCCACAAGCACCGACTGCTTGCGGGCAGTGGACACAGGTCAGAATCAACAGACCCTTCGCCTGGTGCGAACACACTTTTTACGATACAGGCATGAGTGAGGCAAGCTCCAAATATGGGGGAAAAGCGCATGTATTTGAGCGTCTGCGGGGACGCGGAGGGCGTTCATGCACTGCGTAGGCCTCGGCTAGTGAATGCTACGATTCCAAGCCGTCCTGGGAGGCTTATCTTATGCATTTTAGAGCCGACAACATGGCAGAAGTGCGGTACGATGATTACTGAGATATTGAGAATGCCCATCCAACAACGCCATCGGTTCTGTTTTACAGAACCGAAACCGAAACTTGTTTTATTGCTAACGTGGGGTATCGTCCAATCACGGTGCCCCCTCCTCCCAACGTCACAGCCTTAGTTGGTGCGGCCGCCGCAAACCGCGCATGGTAGTTTTTCTTCTTTCGCGTTTTGTAAAATAATTACCGATTTGTCAACCAGATAAACGATGAAAAGTGTGCCAATTTGAGCCAGTCTACGCAGTGCAAGCAAAAACGGGAGCTTGACAAATTCACTTCAGTGTCCCTTTAAAAGGATTAACATTCTGTGACAAGCAGTCTCACGTTTTCACCACAAGTGAAAACCGCCAGTCTTGAAGAGTAATGAACAACTCCACAGGGCTCGATCGCCGACACTGACCGGGACGTTGTGTTCAACTAAACATGCTGTGAAGAGGCATTCTACATGAACCACACTGGATTCACTATCACTACACACAAAATCCGTCAGGCTTGGCTGGTTGTTTGCGGTTCACACGTATCCCTGGTGCTTTTTCAAAGCTATGTGGACCAATATGTCAGCCTTGCCACCATGCTAAAGGCACAGGCAGATGTGGTGCAACATCCAAACTTCTCTTCTTTCTTAAATGGCTTGAAGCGTGGAAATTCTGACTTGTACGATTTCAAAAACACATGGTAGTACTGTGGCGGCTTCAGGCCCACCATTGCACTGTGAAGCAAGTGTGCCCTTTCCCCTGTCGAAGGGCAAAGGGCAGTGAATGAACGTAGTTCCAGGCAGTGGGCCCCTTTCTAGAGAAGACTGCCGCTCGCTCCCTGGCAGCCTTTTGCTAGAGTGGCTCTGCTTTCGCTGAACATTTATTCAGGTTTCTCCGGGTTTCCTTGACTTGAGTCTGGAAGGGTGGCACCATGGGTCGCTGCCTGAGAGTATTGTTGCAACTTCAGCTTTGCAAAAGCAGTTCCAGCACGATTAAACAAAAAAATTTTAAAAAGCTGTCGTGCTTATAACAGCTTGTCTTGTAAATTTCGGATGTTTTCTTTTTGCCCGGTTACCAAAATCAGGTGCGCGTTACAACTGAGAGCGCGGTAAAGTCAAGTCACTGTGGCAACTACGCGTTCTCAGCCCCGCGCAACTTTTGAGCGTGACGGCAAGCCATGCCAAGCAACAGTAGGACGCCTCCCCGCTGTACCGAACGGCACGATTACCAGAGCGCAGCTAGCCTAGACACACTGGAGTGCTTTCTGAGGTGCCAGTTATAGTGGACGATTTCCCTCTAGCATAAATGATAAACTGCTCGCAGCAACGTCTGGGCAGATGCAGACATGCTGCCTTGAGTACGGTGGTGAATGCTGGGATGCCTCAAGGTCCCGGGTGCCCACCACTTTGTGCAGGGTGGATACAAGCTTGAGGGGCTCTTGCTGCAAAAAACCAGCATTGGTCCAGTGCGCACGCATGCATGCCCAAAGTTGGCAGTGGTTGTTAGTTGGCAAACGGAGGTAACCAACTGTCAGTTTTGACGACCTAGCCCCATTTTTGAAGAATTCCCTGACAATTCCCAGTTTTCCCACACAGTGGACTGTGCCCTTGCAACTCGGCCGAGTAACTCCCGCATGGCCAGAAATCGGATTGGTGTTCCAGCCGTACCAGCCACCCTGGTGAAAGCACCTGTAAAGAGACGCTTCCCTTGGTTCGACACGTGTGGCCGCCATAGGAGCACACAGTACCTGGCGGGGCAGCCCTGCTTGGAGACGAGGCCCCGGCGGATGAGGGTGGCCATGCTGCTCCATGCCGTGTAGTGGCTCTCCGCAAGGGGCTGTGCACAGCGGGAGGGGGGGAGAGGAGAACACAGAGCCTCTTTAACACTTCTGCTCTTTTAATGAGAAGAGTTTGCCCCATTGTGTTTGGAGAGCCGTCCACACAGAGTGGGGCCCATGACTAAAATACTGAACTGTTGCTGAGCCAAACAAAAGTAGATGTCAGATCATCGCCATCATCAGCCTGTCTACGCCCACTGCAGGGCAAAGGCCTCTTCCCATAGACCTCCAATCATCCCCATCCTGTGCTAACTGCGACCAATTTATCCCCGCAAACTTTTTGATGTCTTGTGCCCACCTAACTTTCTGCCGCCCCCTGCAATGCTTGCCTTCTCTAGGGATCCACTCAGTTACCCTTAATGACCAACGGTAATCTTGCCTTCGCATTACATGCCCATTTCTTCTTCTTAATTTCTACTAATATGTCCTTGAGATGCGTTTGTTCCCTGACCCACTCCGCTCTCTTCTGGTCCCTTAGGGTTACACCTATCATCTTCCGCTCCATTGCTCGATGATGTTACAGCATGCCCACTTAACAACCTGGTCCGTGTACCAGGTGATCTTTTTCGACTCCACTCAGTCATGAAAGGAGGTCCACATACTTGACCTATCGTGACTCAAGCAAGGCTTTACTCACCTGCAAAAGAAGAATTGAGTTTACACACCATGTCTTCTTCTAAGATAGCCACCTTGGCTGGGCTTGTATCTCTCTGTCCTCTTTTTCGGGCCTTCTTTTCAGCAGAGATAGAAAATCACTGCAGCGCTTAATACGCTGTTGGAAAGATCTCAAGACCTGTCCTGCACGACACTGTTGATTGGGTGCTCTGCAAGAAGAACTGCCGATGCTGGAAAACACTAAGAGGATGGGCTTTGGACGTGCTACAAGCAGCCCACACGAAACGATTGTGCATGATGTGCGGTTTTTCGCTGTCAATGCAGTTTCCTCTGCTTCCTGGTGCATTCTTGTTTCCCTCCAACTCCCCAGCTTCACCCCCTTCCAGGAATTGCTGTGCACTGCCCCTCAGAAGATTTCCCTGGGTGCTTCGCTTATTGCGCAAAATACCGTGACAAATAAAAAGGTCATGCCAGCTGGGCCAAACAAAACGCTTGCCCTTATTAAGCTGTTTCATCCAGAATTGTAGAGCTCGCTGCCCAAAACCCTTGACTTTCATCGGTAAAAACAGTTACACCAAACATAGACTCCAACGAAGTACACATCCGTGACCAACTTTTAAAGGAGCTATGAAGACAAAACACAAGTTTGTGTTATTCGAAAGATTTCGTGTTTTATAGTGCCCCAGAACTTGTCCAAATGCAAACGATGCTTTATTCACTCAGAAATTAATTTATGTTAAAAGTTTATTTCCCGTAAATCGTGCATTTTTGTGGTCTGCAATGACATCACAGGGCCTTGTTTGCAGTTAGTTAACCTAGATGGCGCCACCACACCGCGGCAAGCCGTTTTCTGCCTTTGGTTGTTTGTGAACATATTGTACCTGGCTTGGTTTTGTTCATGGAGACAATCGTTTCGTGAAACATGGTGCTCACTCGAGAATACGGTCACGTAAGACACCGTCGCTTGCGTCAATCGGCCAGTGTCGTAACCTGATGGCGCCACCACACAAGCACAACAGCAGAAAGTGGGTTTTCTTGCCTTCGTTTGTCCCAACTTAGGGCCCAAATTTGTGTTTGCTTTTGGCTTTGCCCCGCAGTCGTGTGCAGCCATTCCTTTTTCCCTAAACCAAGCATAGTGCGCGCTGAGGTGGGAAAAGTACAAAAAAAATAAACAGCAGTACGCATCAGTACTTCTATGTTTACATAGTTTGCTTTCGTAACTTCCACCGTTTGTCCCACCATTCTTAGGGCTTTAAAAAGAAGTGCCTAAATTTAAGCGCAAAATCTTGTTCAGCATGCTTACAAGCCCTGCCTAATCTGCTCGTTTGTGCTTTTTGCTTTTTGCCTTTCCGCCCATCGCAGAGCTGGCTGGCATGACGTCATAGGTCCTGTTGCGGGAAATGAGCCAGTGGGCGCGCATGGCCATTCCCTTTTTCCCTAATTATGTAGCTTATTTGAGCAAAGTTTACGTTAAAAGTGGTGTCAGTATGATTCTACGAGGCAATCTTTTGAATGAACCAAACTTGTGTTTTCTCTTCATGGCTCCTTTAATTTAAGCAATGTTCCTGACACGGCGTTGTAGGGCCCACCAGCATGTTTTCACCCCCCCCCCCCGAAAAAGGTGAGGTGGCAACTCTCGGCCACCCTAACACCAACCACCTCAATGGGCCCACCTGGGTGAAGGACGCATCACACAGGGGCTGGGCAGCCACGATGAGGTCCGACTTGCTCATCCAGTCGTGGCAGCTCGCTCCGGTCCAGCTGGCCTGTGAGAACAGAGGAGGCACTGACTGCTGTTGGAGCAGCTGTCCTAACCCTAGGCCAATAAACTTGGCAACAGCAGCACCACAGCATGATGGGCAAAAAATCACCGGAAACACACCGTCTGGGTGCTTTAAGCGGAGACGTGGCTCTTAAGACATTATCACATAGTTTTCAAGTAAACTCTGTGAAACTTGCCAGTCCTGCTACTTTTTCTCCCACTGATCTCAAGTATGCCGTTATTTTTGGAGTCAGTGAATTGTAGTTCCCAAGATAATTATCTCTAATTATCTTGGGAACTGTAATTGACTGACTCCAAAAATAACCCCATACTTGAGATCAGTGGGAGAAAAAGTAGCAGGACTGGCAAGTTTTACAGAGTTTGCTTGAAAACTATGTGATAATGTTTTAAGAGCCACGTCTCCGCTTAGGTATTCCCCCAGCAAAACCGATCAGCTGAGGCACGGGGTGGTTCACTTGTTGCGCGAGGTGTGTGAAGAAGAGTTTGCCACCATCCAAGGTGTGTGCCCATGACCACTCACTCCACCAGGCCAGCTATGCAAGGAAGCCAGCAGCCCGTGGAAGCCCGAACCATGGAAGGCCGAAAGAAGACAAGACTGTCTGGAATATGGCACAGCCCTGGTGTTGGCTCCTGCCACGACGGCTGGGGTTAAACCAATGTGTTATCTACCACGGTGTCGTCTCATCCTGCTGCCGCATGACAATATTGCCGCGAACCATGTATGAATTTGTTTATTTATTGTTTGTTTTTTACTGCCGGGCCACGCGCCGGCTGTGTTATCTGCGTTCCAAGCAAAGCGCATCTTGCATTCTTTATTTTCATGCCGCACGGGCTATCACAGTAAGATAAGCAGACTGTTTCGCCCTGACGTCACTAGCCCAGAATAATCTTCTGTGATCTACAATGTTGTGGATGTGAATCGACAGTTCTAGAAACACTTGCGCCGAAAGATAAAAGCCTTCAAAGCAGATGCCGCGGCATTCATTCGACGACACTCGCCTGTGCTAGTCACTTTGTGACCGCTGCTTCGCATGCCTCTGTATTCTTTTTAGTTGTTAGGGGAGCACAAGTTCGCTCCAGTAAACTTTGCTTCTCCTGCAAGACCACTGTGTCGTCCTTGGCTTCGTGACAATACGTCAAAGTGTCATGGTAAAAATTTATTCTATATCTCTCTTAAGCCCCGTTTATCAGCTGTAACCACGGCCCAACACTTCCTGGAGTGAGGAGGCCATTTGCCAAGCGGTCAAGTGTAAAACTCTCCCTTACGCATCAAGGACACCTATTCCACCTCCCTATACATACTACCTCTGCTGAGGGAGACCTGGTCAACTGTGTTCCCACTATTTCAGCCCTTTCATGAAATTAGGGATTGCCCTGACCAAAGAAATACACACTGACAGTGACAGCACTGACACATTACGAAATTGTCTGTCACACAGCCAGATTTTCAAGTTGAAAGTTTGCAAAGAAGAAAAAAAAACGGGTGGTTAGAAAACTGCACGGGCCTCGGCCAGCCCGAAGTCGATTATCGGCAGGTCCGGGCCGGGCTCGGGCTTGGATTTTAAGGCCAAGACATTAATAGTTCCAACCAAAACTGTAGAAAAGAGGATTAAAATGAGTATTCTGAGTTTATTTTTACGCACTCCTTTGGCGTTAGTTTTAAAAACATGTTTTGGTACGTCTGATAGTGACTATGTATACTGTAATTTTAATGACATTTCATGTACTGCATCAAGATCTATGTTTTGGTGTATAACATACTGAAGATTCAATTACAAGGAATGCCCTAGCCGGGAAGGAATTAATTCCAGACAACCTGGAGCTCTGCACCTACGTCTATGTACACGTGTGATTTAGATGTCGCACCAATCGAAATGCAGCTGCCATGGCTGGGAATCAAACTCGCGTGCTAGAGAAACACCACCGCTAAGCAACCACTGCAGGTGAAGTATTTCAACGCACGTACATACCTACTCGTGGGTCCAAACACGGGGCAAAAAATTTCAGCAATACCAACTTGTGGCCGAGACAACCACGCGAAGTTGCCAACAGTCTGGTCACCAAAGGTGGTGGTGTCTCTTGTGCAAGAATATGAGGTATTATTACGCCGACGTGGCGTGAACTGCAGACGGTGTAAGCTGCACTACGTGCACCTTTAAAGCCTTATTTTTTCCGTTTCAGTTCATGACGTGTTTGTAGAGACTAGATGCCCCGTCTGATTGCCCACTACGAAGACACTGAGCCGAATATAATAGGCAAATTTTCTTCAGCGTCTAAGACCGGGCCTGGTCACACACACGCGGGCCCTCCCTAGGCTCAAAAATAAATGACCGGGCTCGGGCCGGGCTCGGGCCTTAAAATCAGGCCCGTGCAGTGCTCTACGGGTGGTACACAATATGGAGAATGTTCGTGGTGGTGGTGCAGCTTAAAGCCAAGTTTGGGGTGATTTGCCATTGCTACAACTGCTCTGTAGCTGTTGGGAAGCAGAACTTTCTTCTGGCCCAGTTTTTCTTTTTCTCTGTCAGCTATTTTTTTTTACCAATCCAACCGAATAACCCAGTCCAATCCAATAACGTTGCAAAATGCTCTCATGTTTTTTTGTTTTCTTTGGGTGCGCGAGTAAACAGTGCCCGTTGCATCCCTAGGCCACAAATTGGTCTTTGCTTAATCCGGAGCACTCTCACCGTGCTCTGTCCACTTTTTTGACTCCTCCTGCTTCCACTCTGGGGTGCAGTGGAGAGCCCACGTTTTCCCCACAGCTACGAATCAACGCAACGTATCCTGAATGCTTGAAAACATCCTTTGACGCCCACTCTTGGTCTGCACAGGAAGCCATAATGGATCCCACTGCACACGTAACTTGTTCCTCTACACTTTCTGCAACACTTTGCAAGCTCGCTCAGTTAGAGGCCTAGCTGCGTTTTGAGGTGAATAAAAGCTTCTGGTCCCTCAATCAATACTCCAATCAGCTGCTCAGCTTCAGTCCACTGCTGCTGCTGCTGCACAGAGCTTGCACGCACCTTCAGCTGCGTTCTCCGTCGGCCCAGGGTGACCAAGATGGCATGCGCTCCGCTCCGTGGCAGCGGCACGTACTGACGTGCTGGCCGCTTCTTGGCGGGCCCCTTGTTGCCTGCTTTCCTCTTTGTGGGCCCGTTGGTGCGCTTGTCGCTGCCGCTGCTTCCATCACCCTGGCTCACAGAGGCCTGCGAGTCGTCGTCGTCCGTCAAGTCCAGCACGGCCGGCCCCGAGGGCGGACTCCATCCCGGATTGGCCAGCCGGTGCTCCTCCAGTTTCTTGTCCAGCATGTGGCACAGCTTGTCCCCTGAAAGCGTCCACACGGCTGGATCAGTGAGTGCTCACATAGGAGTGGCCTAAAGGAGCACCCCTGCTAGGCCCCCGTCCTCCCTTTTAAAGGGTTCACAGGTTTGGTTCATTTGAGATACGTTTTTTTCCCGATAACAATGACACTACTGTTATCGCAAACTTCAAACAAAATAATGGAGATACCATTAGAGAAAGCATATGAGGCAGTGATGACTCGACAGCCACATTCGTGCATTTTCTCTATGACATCAACAGAACCTTGTCTGTGCAGTTGGCAGCCACTGATCTAAGAAACCGCCGGGAAACGTAGCTGGGCCATTGCACTGAGGCCTGTAATCCCATTTGATTTGATGATCTGACTGCCAACGTGCACTTACGAACTTAGCACAATGACAACAATATTAATAACGACGGCCCACAATGCCACCTCTGCCCATACTACGTCACTGCAGCGTGCAACTTGAAAGGCCCTCAATATTTCGTGTGTCTTTTTTGGCAAGTAAAACGTATTTGGTGGCTGCAACAGAACTGAGTGAGTTAGCAAGGGCAAGTTCAAACTGCACCAAATTGTTTTTTGTCTTACTGGTCTCTTTAACCGATAAGTTGTTCACGGCTGATTTCTGAAAATTCTTGCATCCAGAGAAAGTAACGTCAGCGAAAAATGTTGCGGCAAAGCCAACTGTCTGGTGCGTGCTCTGTAGGACTCGCATCTAATGTAGGTATATTGAAAAACAAAAAAACAATTATATATGAAATTGACTGGCAGGACAATTGTGTCATATTGCTGAGATTCATTTGCACAATTCCTGCCTGCTGTTAATGCATGGCGGTCAACAAAAGGAGTGGGGTTATAGGAAATGGCTCTAACTCTCGTTTTACCATTCCAAAAGGGTTTATATCACAAGTACGGGGTGAGACAGCTGAATCAGATTTGGGAGCAGTTTTTGGAGCAGCGATATACGAATTTGGAGCAGAAGAACCTTGATTTGGAGCAGAAGAACGACATTTATTATATCACCTTAGGAGCCAGAAAATCAAATTTTGGCAACTCACGGGTGAAAAGTGAGCTTTTTAATTGATTTTGAACATAACTAACACTGAAACAGCCTTTCAATAAAGTTTTTTCTATACAGAGTACACAAGGTACGAACTGCACTACCTTTTTACTAGCCATTTTGGCTCTATGCATAGATAGCGTGGAGTTCCATTGATAATATCGAATTGAAAAACTAAGCGATCGTAAGCAATTTTTATTATCATGTGAATGCCGAAATTGTAACTTTTTGTAACCTATGCAGACTCGTCTTTATTGCACAAGTGTAGAGCCACAACCAAAGCGTGGTCACAGTCGTCGCACCCACCAGCCCTCCCATTTCAATCCCCAAGGTGCATGTT